>BSQZ01000069.1:3202500-3240000 GCA_033239005.1 Lamellibrachia satsuma | reverse complement strand
TGGCAATCAAGTCTGCATTCAAGAAGCTAAGATGTTAATATTATGCATGAAGTACATACATGTCTGGATTCCATATTTTACTAACTAATTCATAAGATGACTTAATATACATGTATATTAATTGCTCTGTACAATATTCCTTTCGTGTGGCCGAGGCAATCCCATATTTATTAGGTGGGCAGGTCTTGGTGATTGACAAGGCAGATTGCACTAGACCAGAGAGGTGTATAGACGCTGATAATCTACCTGATGCATGTTGACTTTCGCGCGGATAGGCTCTACGTTTCAATTTATGCACACTGGTGAGTTACCTTCGTCACATTTATACAGTATTTATATGTTTAGTGAAGTGTTACACTTTGTAACAAATGTATCTTAGATTAACAGTTTGAATTCGCCATTAGGCCCTTCAGGTACGTGCAAGACAGCGAGGTGCGACAAGCGAGGCAGTGTCTAGGCAAGAGGTTCGCTTTACGATTTCAATGTCGTTCGTTTAAGCTTTCGTAGTGTCACACCGTGTAAATGGTTTTTATTGTAAACACGCTTAGTATATAATCTGCATGAAACTAATTGTTTGTTTTGCTAAATCGGTATAGTTTACCTTTTATCATACAATACATAAGTGTGAAATTAGACTGGAAGTTATTTGTAACCTTTGTTAATATGCTAGTTGATTGTGTCTTGCAGCAACAGGTGGGGAGAGAGAGAGAGAGAGAGAGAGAGAGAGAGAGAGAGGGGGAGGTAAGGAGAGAGATATGCCAACAGTATGATATATATATATATATATATAGATATATACATATATATATATAGATATATTTTTTTATTTTTAGATATAGATATAGAGAGAGAGAGAGAGAGAGAGAGAGAGAGAGTTTGTGGCTCTATTTGTTTATTTATTCCCATCATATAACAGTCTTTAATACTTATTCAAGGGTTAGAAAATCGCTGAAAACACGTATTTTTTAAAGTTCCCTCCTCAATTCGCTCTTTTAAAAGTCCCTCCTCATTTTGAACTTTTAAAGGTCCCTCCTCAATTCGCCCTTCTAAAAGTCCCTCCTCAAATCGCCCTTTTAAAGGTCCCTGCTAAATTCGCCCTTTTATACGTCCCTCCTTAATTCGCCCTTTTAAAAGTCCCTCCTCAACGCGCCCTTTTAAAAATCCATCCTCAATTCGCCGTTTTAAAGGTCCCTCCACAATTCGATTTTTTAGTCGTCACATTTTAAATTAATTTTGCCAAAAAAACCTAAACAACACAGTATTTTGTATGTAGTTTTGTGTGAAATCACCAGACAAACTATTACATTATTTAATTATTGATCCAGCATTTATCAAAGTGAAAATCGAAACGGTGAAAACTTGCGAATTTTGCTACAGTCAATTTTCTCGATGGTTTGAACAAAACTACGCACTTTTTTATAAACCGACTGCGCACATTACTACGGATAAATGTTTGGTCAAACTTTAAATAAAGTGAAAATGAAAACTCACGAATTTCATCCTTAGTGAAATTTCGTAACTGTGACATGTGATCGGCGAGAGGATGGAAGTCACTCCATGATCGGCAGTGACCCGCACAGTGTTTACTATTTTGAATATGCATTATTTTGAGCCTTACCACATCTAACGACAAAAGTAAATTCTCTCAATGATTTGAGCAAATATACGAACTTTTTCTATAAAACCGACTGTGGATATTACTGCTGATTAATATTTGGTTAAGCATTAGTTGAAGTGAAAATGGAAACGCTGAAAACTTATTAATTTCACCCTTGTGAAATTTCGTCAGTTTGTCATATGATTGGCGATAGGAAGAAATCACGACATTGATCGGCACTGGATATCAACTATTTTGAGCCTTACGAGATTTAACGACTACAGTCTATTCTTTCGATGATTTGAAAAAAATAAGCATTTTTTATTAACTCAAATGCGGATGTTACATAAACTATTCACACACTACATATTTGGACATCAACGAACTGCATTTGCAATAGGCTAAGACAGTTGTTTTTTATGCAGTAGATGGCACATTTCTGATCTAACTCTTTTATATCTTTCTATGCGTTTATTTCCAGGTTCACAGCTGCTCACTGACGTGAATTCTATAAAATAAAAACAGCACTAGATTACAGTGATCAACAGCGCTGTCGTACGAGAGTTCGCTTCGGAAGTTCACAATGTGTTTTAGACACTTCGTTGGACAATACCAATACTTCATCGTAACAATACTTCGACTGTGTTTAATGATAGTAATAATTGACGCACTGCGTTATTATCATAACTTTGCCAACACAAAGCTGCATTACGACACCGATGTTTTACGTCTGCCCGTGGAACCCGAGATGTCCGCCAACGCTTTATCCAGCGACATCGACGTCGGCCAAACGGAACTAGAGCAGTATTACCGGTACAAAAAAATCACGGAAAAACGCAAAGACATCGCGACATATTCGAAGTACTCATACAAAATTGCAATAATCGAAAATAGGTCTACAACCGACGGTGTCTTCATTCGAATAGAAGAGTATTTGAACAAGAGGTCTACCAACGGGGGCAGTTCTTTTATAATTACGGCCGATCACATAGGCAAGGAACAATGTCCCTATCGCGATTTGTTCAACGGTACTTATCTCGCTTGGTGCCCACCTATGACAGTTCGCGAAAGACGGACGATAGTCGTCACGCTCGAGTATGTCAACTTCGCTGCGTTTGATAGCGCGTGTCCACCGAGTTTCGGTTTGGTCCAATTCTTCATGGATTTGAGACTGGATAAAGGCAATTGGAATCCGAAGGTCAAAATCGATGCCCCCATCCCAATTCGTTCAGCGTCTGTTGCAGAGGCCTTGAAAACGTACGCTCGGAAAGGAGACGTGGTTCTGTGGTACAAAAACAGTGACCGTTGGAAGGTGAAACTCGCCAACGGAGAACACTTCTGGTCTTTGAGCACGAAAGGAATGTGCGATTGTATAAAGAAAATACGTCGTGTCATCATGATGGGTTCGTCTCATATGCGGTACAAGTATGCCTACATAGCAAAACAGTGCTACAACCGTGACAGATTAATCAGTAGAAATCACACAGTATAGAAATAATTTAAAATATATGCAGTTGTAAAAATATGTGTATTTAAGTTGAAGTCTGCAATGACCCCACAGTTTTACTATGCTGTGTGGTCAACAGATTGTATGAGACTTCTTATAAGGATAAATGCCTGAAAATGAAAAGTGGGTATTCGTGACTGTGTCACTGCAATATTTTCTAAGATATAGTGATCAGTAGAAAGACTCACTATTTAGAAATAATTCATAGTATTCACAGTTGTAAAATATATGTATCTAGGTTTAAGTGTGCAATGTAGCCCCATGTTTACTATGTTGAATAGGGTTATGTCACAGAACCAGTTGCATTGTCAGTATATTGTATAAGACTTCTTGGCTAACTCGGAATAGCTATAAAAAAACATTAAATGTATAGTCATAGTGTGACACTTGATTTGCCTAATTTATACTTGTTTGGGGGCTAAATCCTAGGCTAGCTTGTTGGATACGCTATGACACAGAAAGCAACATGTAATATATACATACATGCATGCGAGTTATTTGTAAATAGTGTGTCTTTCTACTGATTATTATGTCATGGAAAATCTTACTGTGACACAATCATAAATATCCACTTGTCATTTTTAGACATCTATCCTTGTAAGTCTCGTATATACAAATGTATGGGTTAATTATACCTTACTAAAACTAACATGGATACAATATTTACATTAAAGGCATTAATATAGTCATTATAAAAGGCAATGGTTATTATCGTAATACATGATATGTAAAAAGTCTGTACACTTTTTTCACATTTTAATTTTTCAAGGCACTTGACAATAAAACTGTTTTTTGACATGACTATGACTTCAAAATTGCAATTTGATTTTTTTATTGACATCTTATCAAATCAATCATCAATATCAAATGCAAAGCAGACTCGGCATATAACATTTTGTAAAATGTTGACATCTTTAAAAAATCATATATCGAATAGCACTTTATCGATTTTGAAGCTTCTTTCACATTTAAGATTTATGGATACTGTCATTTCATAAAACTATTTTAACAACCCGATTTAAATGTCATTTTTGTTGACATCGCAATCAATGTCAAATGCACTAGAACCTAGTCCTTGACCTTGGTTTAGGACGAGGGTCAGACCCAGCTATACAATTTATGAAAATTTCTTTATCGATGTTGTAACTGTTTTCACCTTTCCGTTTCTCGTGCCTTCTTTCTTGCCATAAACATTACCTTCTGTCATACCATAAACATTACCTTCTGTCATACCATAAACATACACAAATAAGAGTTCTGCAATCTGAATGTTTTACTGACATCCCTAGACCTGGTCAATTTGATACGCATCACCGTGGCTTGGCCATCGAGTCGGTTGATTTTCTTAATAATGTTCTGAATATCACATACGCGGTTAGTGTTTACCAAATTGTGTAGGAAACATTACTTCACTTGGTTTCTAGAATAAATATAATATTTTCTGGTTACATTTGTGTACAATATGTTCTTTTCAACGAGAAAACATGCGCAATGTTGACGTACCTTTGGCGTGTTTTACTCTCAATTGGGTCACATCCGGTGTATGAAACGTCCTTCACATTGCCTCAAATTCCTTATAAGGCTAAACTGCAACCCTTGTAACGAAAAACATAAAATATTTAATAAGTTAACAAGTTGTAAACTGGTTTGAAATAAAACTAACATTTTATTAGTAGACATACGTGGTGTTTTATTGCTTATATGCATTGTGGCTATCATTTGATAACAGTTACGAAGCGAATTTCAATTGCTCAAAAAACATGGCAACTGCCGCTGGAGCCATGTCATGGACATAGCTGCTCAAAACGAAAAGCCTAAATTATTGTCACTGTTATACAAACCTACGTTATATGACTGCTCGCTTCGCCAGCTAAGTAGTCAGTTACATGGCAGTCATACTGTACGACATTCCAACGCGACCTCTCGTAACGTTAAACTAAGCATTATCTCCACATGAATTGATTACTAACGATGCGGTTCTTTTGTTATCGAATTCACCTACAATAATCTTACAGCAAACGTGTTCTTATTTATGTCGTCACAAAGACTGGTGATTCTGTGTGTATATAACGACTGTCATACTTCGCATGCAAATATAGATAAATGAAATTGGACCGCGCGAGGTGTGTGTAGGAATGCCTGAGTGGGAGTGACTGTTCGCGCGCAAGCGTGTGTGTGTGTTCGTGCGTGTGAGCGTGGAGGTGTATGTTCGCGCCAATGTGTGTGTGTGTGTGTGTGTGTGTGTGTGTGTGTGTGTGTGTGTGTGTGTGTGGGTGTGCGTGTGCGTGTGCGTGTGCGTGTGCGTGTGCGTGTGCGTGTGCGTGTGCGTGTGTGCGTGTGTGTGTGTGTGCGCGCGCGCCCGCGTGTTTGTGTGTGTATGTGTGTGTGTGTGTGCGCGTGTGTGCGCGTGTGTCTGTGCGCGCCTTCGCGTGTGCGTACGCGCGCGCGTGTGTGTGTATGTGTGCGTCTGTGCGCGCCTTCGTGTGTGCTCTCCATCATTGAACAACTTCGAAGCGGCCATTGACTACGACTGAAAACATTTCACGTCTCAATTGTGACGTGCTCGACCACCCTATCGTTGCGGAATACAAACAAAACATTAGTCTGAAAGTCCCAGTACCTACACTCGATTCTTATTTGCCCAAGGGCCGGTCGTATGAAATGTGCATGTACGCTCGCCTTTCCATGACGTATATATCGAAAGGTCGTGTAATGGTATAGGACACTATGTCCACCATGTGCCCCCGCATGTCTACGCGGTCATGGTTCACAAAACAAAATACGAGATCCTGCTTTGACAGAATACGGTGTGCGATATAATTATTATATGCAATGGCTTCTTGTCCTACGATGATAGATGTCGGTGTTATCACGATGCCTTTCTGGGTCTGCGTCATAATCACCTTGGGCCATTCCAGTTATTTGATGAGACAACGATAATTGCATTATACACAACCAATACTGCTGGGCTATTCTGATCGCAAATATGCACGAACCAGAAACCAGAACCAGAATCACCAAAGCGGTCACAGTCAAACAAAACGAAGTTAGTAGTGACAACGAGTTGTGTCAAATCAGTTAGGTCTGATTTAAACAAATGCCCGGGATCAAAAAACCTTAAAAATAACATAAATGTAAATGTATTTACAATAGTGCTGGTTTTGGTAGAACCATGCGTATTTATTTATCAAAGTGTTTTTAAATTCCATGTTTAGTTTGTACAAGCTAGTAGACACAGTCGTCGAGTCTAGCCTAATCCTAGCCTAGGCTTTGAAGTTGGGCCAGCGGCCTACTTTGTCTTTGCGGTTCTCAGTGGTTTGATAAGGAATATTGGAACACATGAGGAAATATGTGGACACCGTATGACTTTACTGCCGATATATCTTGATATATGCATTTTTTTTACAAATGTGTCGATCTAACTTTTGACTAGAGCTGTCATTCCTTTCCATTGCCCTTAGCGATTTTGTCGTAGCTCACTGTACAACGTGCATCTCGGCCTATTATTTAAAATCTATATATGTTGCAGTGCTTTAACAGTATTTCAAATACTGAAACTGGTGTCGCACCCAAATTCATTGTTTTTGTCACACTGCATCATATGAGCTTTTAACGTACGCAGATGTTTTGCATTGATATGGAATGACAATGTTTGTACATGTTCGTTTGGCCATACTGATGTCACGCGCCGAATCCGACAAAGTTTAATAGGTATCCGCTGTCAAAAGCCGACTGGTTCCTTTTTGCAGCAAGTGATTTGTAATTGATATAGAACTGAAGGGATAACGCCATAATACCATCAATAAAACGATAAGGTTTGTCGCGCAAGATGTCGCCACTAACATCGTAACATCGCGGTGTATCGTGACCCACTAACGTTCTCTAGTGGCTACTAGAGTGGCCGAGGCACACCCAGATTTACTAACTGGGCGGGTTTTAGTAATTGATCAGGCAGTTCACACTGGGCTGGACAAGTATGTAGACGTTGATGCTATACATTATACATGTTGACCTTCTCGCGCATAGATTTTACGTTTCATTTAATACACCCTTGTGAGTTACCTTTGTCACATTTGTACATTATTTATATACTTAATGAAGTGTTTCACTTGGTAACAATTGTATCTTAGATTAACTCTTTAATTCGCCACTAGGCCCTTCAGCTACGCGCATGGCAGCGAGGTGTGACAAACGAGGCAGTGTCTAGGTAAGAGGTTCACTTTAAGATTTCAATGTCGTTCGTGTAAGCCTATTCAGTGTCAAACCGTGTAACTGTTTTGTCTTTATAAACACGCTTAGTATATCATCTGCATGAAACTAATTGTTTGTTTTGCTATATCGTTATATTTTACCTTTTATCGTATCTAGTTTTTTTGTGAAATCATCAGACAATCTATTAAATTATTTAATTATTTATCCAAGATTGATAGAATTTAAGATCTAAAGGCAGCAAACTCGCGAATTTCACCCTTGGTGAAATGTCATAACTTTGTCATGTGATTGGCGACAGGGTAGACGTTTTGGGTTTAGTGTATGCAAATAAATGTAACAATGTGATGTTCAACACAAATTGCCATTAATGTAATTGCATACGTGGGGTGTCAGGTTAAGTGTTACTGAACGTTACATGGGGTGTGGTGTCCGGTTAAGTGTTACTGAAAGTTACGTGGGGGTGGGGTGTCTTGGATGGTTACATGCATTGTTAAAAAAAGTGTTTTTGCTCCTCTATCTGCCGATATAAAACCGATAACATTGATTGCTATGCCAGTTTGGGGGTATGTTCGAACTGAGGAATCTACTACGCATCGGTAAAATATGCAATGGCGCGCGAAAAATTTTCAAACTTGTTGAAAAATATATGAATTCATAATTGGTGGGGAGAGGGGGTGACAAGGGTTTGGGGGAGGAGGCAGCACTATTTGAAGACCGTATCCCAGTTGACTGACTGACACCATAAATACCCCCACACTCCAATTAACAGGACTGGCCAGAAACGATTGGCGAACTGACATTGGTAGTCCAAGGGCAACCAGTCACCCACTAGCCTACGATACGCCACTGAGGACAGTGACACACACCAGCCGTAATGTATGTAGGCTTATGTACCAAGCACGATACGGACTTGTATCAGATGTGATAGTTCGCACTTCCACACTAAAATACGAGCAACGCATACACCAAGGTGACGAGAGACAATATTTCGTTTTTGCTGACACAGTTTAGTAAATTAATGGCTCCATGCTTGCATCACACGTGATTGCGGAGATACAAAGGCTACCCGAGGCAGAGCCATAGATAGATAGCGTTTGGCCATTGAGGTAACGATTTGTTATTGGTTGATAAGAATAGCTCCACTAAGCCGCCATTGTGGGGCCGTCTCGATCGCCTGCGGATATCATTTTGCATTATGCCTAATATTAACACGTCTATAAGTAGAACGACGCATGCGTTTCGAGTTTGTGTCACCCAGGGCTAAACTCAATAATTTGCATTACAAAAGTAACAATTACTGTGCCGAAAACTTGGTCTGGCTGAGGCTATCGCTGATCAGCCTGCAACTTCGTTTTCGACTGTACGCATCGTTTGTCGTGCACGGGCTAACATAGAATTAACATAGGGCTAAACGAATGCAGAACTGGATTGCGTAGACACGTACCACCGTCTTCACATGCGCGAGATCGCCGACATCCACTGGCCACATCGCATTTCAAACGATGCACTGTACCGCCGTTGTCGATGCCGCCCAGTCAACGAAGCCGTCCTGACAGCTCGATGACGTGCTCCATATGTCGCCCGACGCTCCCACTCAGCTTGCGATTGACAACTACTTTGTCAACTCAGGATCCAAGTCGTTCAGGGGTCGACCGCGGACAACGCTGTCGACGGCATTGGGTGCGGGTTTGCGACGAATTGGACGTCAACTATGTTACCCTATCGACGTCAAAGCTTTGCGCACACTCGACCGTGAACAGCCGCGAGAGTTGACACGGAACTTCACGACCTGACTGTCTATAGACATAAGCAACAGCGATGACATTTTAACTACCTTTTTAATGACGTGGACTTTCAATAATATATTTAGGTTATTAATTATATTTTTAATTAATCATCTATTTAATTATGTATTACTTTTTAAGTGATATTTAACTACTTTTAAAAGTATATGTTTAATGACATTTTATTCATTGACCTACGAACTGGCATAAACGAAACACACTTGATTTACTACACATATACAACGCGAAAATACACCTAATAATAAATAAGCGGTTGTACAATTAAGTTTATATGTTCAATACAATGGGGTGGCGGGGGGTGGCGGGGGGTGGCATAGCATACCGGTTAGAAGGCCGGACTCTCAATCGAGAGAACTTGGTTTCAATCCCACTGCGGTCGCTTCGAACCTTTAGCAAGTTTGATCACCCCACTTTGCCACAGTTCACTCAGGTGTATAAATGAGTACATGGCAATACAGACAGTGGATATGTGAACGAATAGTCTTCGCGCAGTAATCGCAGCGCGGCTGAATGCTTCCCAGAGAAGTTAAAATGGCGTTAGAATGAACAGGTCTGCCAGGGGGTGAAGTGTAAAGCGCTTTGAGCAGTCCCAATGACTGGATACTGCGCTGTATAAGAACGTACCTTTACTTAATTAATTAAGGTTATAATCTTATAAGAACAATACAATATGTATGCAGATAGAAGCTAAATTTTGTATGCGGATGGTTTTTTGTATCGACTAGTTTACGTGTATCAAGTGCACAAAGGCAACGTGTAACTCGTCGTAAACAACAAAGGCCTCGCCCAGCCTACCACTCTCCAGCAGTCTATGTTGAATGTATAAGTACGTTGTCGGAGTGGTGATGTAATGAATAGCGCCACTCTCGGACAGTGCGTAACACACACGGCCTCGCCTGCAGCAGTTCCCTGGCATACGCTCTAAAGCTGATTTGTTGTAGCCGGATAAACGAACGAGGTGTGTCAACTCGGTTACAGTAATCAATATTCGATTGACCGGCAGGACATGTAAGACAATGTATACACAAGAGTGTCCAAGACAGGTAAGACAATATATACACAAGGGTGTCCAACACAGGTAAGACAATGCTATACACAAGGGTATCCAAGAAAGGTAAGACAATGCTATACCAAAGGGTGTCCAACAAAAATATCTTGTGAATTCTGTTGACATGGAAAGTAGAAAATATTTGTCAAATTTATTGGAAAGAAACCCAGTGGAAAGGAAGAAACTATTGACATGTGAGTTTAACTGACCAGCAAACCAATGGAACATGTAACGAGAGGTTAAATGGTAATGGCACACTTCGTTATTGACCAAACCGAGTAACTGATTTCAAAACTATGTTCTACGATAGCATCTAACTGATACATCGAATGAATGAATCCGCAAGTTGGACTCGTTTGTGTCGGTAAGAAATTATTAACTAAGATGTTGTTTAAGCAGAACCTCGTATAATGTTATACATAGGCCTACATAATATTTGTATGTAGCTAACATTACATGTGCAGGCAAAATTTTACACTTTATGATACGGTAGATACGGAGAGAGACACTGGCGTAATTAGGATTTTATAAAGGGGAGGCCGGGAGGGGGCAAGTTTAACTACCCATGTTTCCTTGTGGTGGCGCAACTGAAAATACGGGGGAAAATTAAGCCAAAGGGGCAATGACCTTCATCCATATATATATATATATATATATATATATATATATATATATATATATATATATATATATATATATATATATATATATATATATATATATATATATATATATATATATATTAGTTAGGGTAGATGGGATAATATGAATGTATATATTTATGTACGTTTATTTCCAGGTTCACATCTGTACACCGAACTGAATTCTAAAAATTACCAAGATTAAATTGAACAACAGCTTTGTCGTACGAGAGTTCGCCTCGGCAGTACACAATGTGTTTTAGACGCTTCTTTAGACAAAACAGTCGTTCCACTGTAGCAGTACGTCAGTTGTGTGTGGTGATAGTACTAATTATCGTTTTCCGTTATTATCATCAAATGGCCAACACAAAGCTGCATTACGACACAGATGTTTTATGTCTGCCCGTCGAACCCGACGTGTCCTTCAACGCTATATCCAGCGACATCGACGTCGGCCAAACGGAACTAGAGCAGTATTACCGATACACTGAAATCACGGAGAAACCCAACGACATCGCGACATATTCGAAGTACTCCTACAAAATTGCAATAATCGAAAATAGGTCGACAACAGACGGTGTCTTCATTCAACTAGATGAGTATTTGAACAAGCGTTCGACAAAAGGGGGCAGTTCCTTTATAATTACGGCCGATCACATAGGCACGGAACAATGTCCCTATCGCGATTTGTTCAACGGTACTTATCTCGCTTGGTGCCCACCTATGACAGTTCGCGAAAGACGGACGATAGTCGTCACGCTCGAGTATGTCAACTTCGCTGTGTTTGATAGTGCGCGTCCTGCGAGTTTCGGTTTGGTCCAATTCTACAGGGATTTGAGATTGGACACAGGCAACTGGAATCCGAAGGTCAAAGTCGATGCCCCCGTCCCACTTCGCTCATCGGCCGTTGCAGAGGCTTTGAAAACATACGCTCGGAAAGAAGACGTGGTTCTGTGGTTCAAAGACAGTGACAGTTGGAAGGTGAAACTCGCCAACGGAGAACATTTCTGGTCCCTGAGCACGAAAGGAATGTGCGATTGCATCAAAAAGATACGTCATCTCATTATGATGGGTTCGTCTCATATGCGGTACAAGTATGCCTACATAGCAAAACAGTGCTACAACCGTACTGGCGTCGGATTTAGCGGAAATACAAATCCGGTAACCAAAAATGTCCAATTTGTGGAGTTTCTCCAGGCGGAACATTTTACAAAGTCTTTCCGCCGTCATCTTGGTGACATCCAACTCGGAGACAACGATGTGTTGCTGGTGCAGACGGGGGCGCACGATCTCGCCTTTAAGGGTCTGTCCTACTTCATGGACTCGATGGTAAAGTATGTGGATGCTTTGGCCGCAGTCAGAAATAAAGCAAAAGTTCGTCGACACAACTTTATTGTCCTGACCCCACCACCTTTCCCCATGCACGCGACGGTCACGAGAAAGAAAGGAGACAGAAACAGCTTCTGTATTGCTGCATCGGTGCGCAGACTCAAACAAGTGTTGGCCAAACACGACTTCGAAGTATTCGACGAATTCAGCATCCTTCGGCCGGTGGCTGAGCGCGACCTATGCACAGGCCACTACATCTGCCCAATGTTCAACGGGAAGGCATTTGACGTATATGGAGACGTTGGATTCACGAGCGTTCGTCTGATGATATCTCACGTGTGTAAAGGCAACACACGATGGTTTTCTCCTTCGTGTGAATGACGTATTTGTAATTAATTAACCTTTAAAATGTGCACTGTTGAAAACATATTACGCTTCCAAGTCATTGTCTTGTGGTGATAGCGGTGGTTGTGGTGGTGGTAGAGGTGGTAGTGGTGGTGGTAGCGGTGGTAGTGGAGGTGGTAGCGGTGGTAGTGGTGGTGGTAGCGGTGATGGTAGATGTCGTAGTGGTAGTAGTAGCGGTGATTGCGGTGGTGGTAGCGGTGGTAGTGGTTGTGATAGTGGTGGTGGTAGCGGTGATTGTGGTGGTGGTAGCGGTGGTAGTGGTGGTGATAGCGGTGGTTGTGGTGGTGTTAGCGGTGAATGTGGTGGTGGTAGCGGTGGTAGTGGTGGTGATAGCGATGGTTGTGGTGGTGGTGGTAGTAGTGGTGATAGCGGTGATTGTGGTGGTGGTAGCGGTGATTGTGGTGGTGGTAGTGGTGATTGTGGTGGTGATAGCGGTGGTAGTAGTGGTGATAGCGGTGATTGTGGTGGTGGTAGCGGTGGTTGTGGTGGTGGTAGCGGTGGTAGTAGTGGTGATAGCGGTGATTGAGGTGGTAGTAGCGGTGGTAGTGGTGGTGATAGCGTTGATTGTGGTGGCTGTGGTAGCACCAGCAGCAACCGCAGCGTCATTGCAAAAAGATGGGCATCACTGTGTGCATGTTAATGAGATGAAATAATGAAGTCATGCGGATTAAGGTATATGCAAACTTAATGTATTCACATTAAAATTAAAATAAGTAACATTGGTTTGTATTTCTGACGTATCTACTCCGCTAACTGTGCCAGGCTATTTACTAGTGTTACTGGTAACTGACAGTGTCGTCGCTCTGTTACAACTCGAGGTCAATCTGCAAATAAAGATGCAAAAACAGAACGTTTAATTAATTAATTAATTAAATCATTCATTTATTTTTTTAACCAACCAACCAATCAATCAATCGTTGATTCCTCCACCCAATCATTCATTCATCCTAAGTATAGCACTTTAACAGTGAATTATAATATTATATCCTATAATTTACCAAAATGTTAAAATCCAAACCCCGGGGGAATTTTTAATATTTTATATATATATATATATATATATATATATATATATATATATATATATATATATATATATATATATAAATATATATATATATATATGTATATATATATATATGGGTTAATTATACCTTACTAATATAAAATGGATACAATAATTACATTAAAGGCATTAATACAGTCATTATAAAAGGCAATGGTTAATGTCATAATGCATAATATGTAAAACGTTGATGCATTCACACGTTTTTCACATTTTAAGTTATCAAGGTACTGTTGCTAATATATACAGAAAAACAGACGTGCAGTTTTAATTGTTATTGACATTCCTAGTCAATAACAAATGCAACACCGACTTGACAATAACACTGTTTCATTATGACGTCGTCAAAATTATATTAAAAAATACTGTATTGGTTTTGAAACGTTTTCACATTTAAATGTCTCATTTCAATACCAGATAATAGAACTATTTTTATAACCAGGTCTGCAATTTGAATTTTTTATTGACATCTTAGTTAATATCAAATGCAACACAGACTTGGCATATAACATTTTGTAAAATGTTGACATCTTTAAAAAATTATATCTCAAAAAGCACTTTATCGATTTTGAAACTTCTTTCACGTTTAAGTTTTTTGGATACTATCATTTCTTAAAATTATTTTAACAACCAGATCTACAATTTCGCATTTTATTGACATCCCAATCAATGTCAAATGCACTAGGAAATAGTCCTTGACCTTGGTCTAGGATGAGGGTCAGACGCAGCTATACAATTTATTAAAAGTTGACGTCTTCTAAAACCCATATCTCGAAAAGTTCTTTATCGATGTTGTAACTGTTTTCGCCTTTCTGTTTCTCGTGCCTTCTGTCATACCATAAGCATACACAAATAAGAGTTCTGCAATCTGAATGTTTTACTTACATCCCTAGACCTGGTCAATTTGATACGCATCACCGTGGCGTGACCACCGAGTTTCTTAATAATGTTCTGAATATCACATACGCGTTTAGTGTTTACCAAATTGTGTATGAAACATTACTTCAGTTGATTTATATAATAAAATACTGCAAAACAATATTTTCTGGTTACATTTGTGTAAAATATGCTGTTTTCAACGAGAAAACACGCGCACTTTTGACGCACCTCTGGCGTGTTTTACTCTCAATTGGGTCACATCCGGTGTAAGAAACGTCCTTCACATTGCCTCAAATTCCCTAAAGGGCTAAAGTGCAATCCCTTGTATTACTGTAACGATAAACATAAACTATTTAATATTACAAGTTGTAAACTGGCTAGAAATAAACTAACATTTTATTAGTATTCATACGTAGTGCTGTATTACTTACTACCGACTCGGTTCTTTCGTCATTGAATACACCTACAATAATCGTATAGCAAACTTGTTCATATTTATGTCGTCACAAAGACTGGTGATTCAGTGTGGATATAACGACTGTCACACTTCGCGTGCAAATATAGATAAATGAAATCGGAGCGCGCGAGGTGTGTGTACGAATGCCTGAGTGGGAGTGACTGTTCGCGCGCGAGCGTGTGCGTGTGAGCGTGGGGGTGTATGTTCGTGCCAATGTGTGTGTGTGTGTGTGTGTGTGTGTGTGTGTGTGTGTGTGTGTGTGTGTGTGTGTGTGTGTGTGTGTGTGTGTGTGTGTGTGTGTGTGTGTGTGTGTGTGTGTGTGTGTGTGTGTGTGTGTGTGTGTGTGTGTGTGTGTGTGTGTGTGTGTGCGTGTGTGTCTGTAACACATTCCAAGCTACTAATACAACCTTTTGTTATCAGATATCACACTTCCAGGGATATTTGCATATGAATTTTATAACAATTACACGTCAATGCAGCCTTAATGCAATATACAAGATCAAGACCAGTATGAAACAATAAATAACAGTTGACATACACAACTGTCAGTCATTGTAATGGAATATAAATAGTTTGGATTTAAACGCTGGAAATAAAATATAGCTAACATACTTGGCATTAAGTTAATGTGTAACTGTACGACTCTTCCAGTGTGATACCCTCTCATACAAAACCTAGTACAACTATCAACGCGTTTCTTTGTAATATTTTATTAAGTTTACGTAGTTATGTTACTTCTTTTAGCCCTGTTACCACAACGATGTCTGGCCTTCGCCAGGCCCAAGCCAACAGTAATTTGGAATGGGATGACAGCACTGCTGTTCGGTATATTTTTAGGTATATTTTAATATAGGTATAGCAGTGCTTCCATTAACTTTGGTCATGTTATTTAATATATTCGATTAACAATTAACAGTTATTTTGTACGAGATGCCCCTTGTTGACATAACATAAAGTTGAACACCGTCAACGGCAAAGCATCTGTTTCGACAATAACATTTCTGATCGAAGATACATTTTAATATATATCCGCTGTCAAAAAGCGCCTGATTCCTTTTTGCAGCATTTGATTTGTAACTGATATAGAACTGAAGAGATAACGCCATAATACAATTAATAAAGCGATAAAGTGCGTCTCGCAAGAGGTCGCCACTAACGAGTAACTTCGCGGTGTATCGTGACCCACTAACGTTCTCTAGTGGCCACTAGAGTGGCCGAGGCACACCCAGAATTATTAACTGGGCGGGTTTTAGTGATTGATCAGGCAGTTCACACTGGGCTGGAGCCGTGTGTAGACGTTGATGCTTTACATTATACATGTTGACCTTCTCGCAGATAGATTTTACGTTTCAATTAATACACCCTTGTGAGTAACCTTTGTCACATTTGTACATTATTTATATGTTTAGTGAAGTGTTTCACTTGGTAACAATTGTATCTTAGATGAACTGCTTGAATACGCCACTAGGACCTTCACTTGCGCCCATGGCAGCGAGGTGTGACAAGCGAGGCAGTGTCTAGGTAAGGGTTTCACTGTAAGATTTCAATGTCGTTCGTGTAAGCCTAGGCACTATCACACCGTGTAACTGTTTTGTCTTTATAAACACGCTTAGTATATAATCTGCATGATAATAATTGTTTATTTTGCTATATCGTTATATGTTAACTTTTATCGTATCTGTTTTTTTGTGAAATCATCAGACAAACTATTTATTGATTTAATTATTGATCCAAGATTGATAAAAGTTAACATCTAAACGCAGGAAATTCGCGAATTTCACCCTTGGTGAAACGTTATAACTTTATCATGTGATTGGCGACAGGGTGGATGTTTTGGGTTTAGTGTATGCAAATAAATGTAATAATGTAATGTTCTACATATATTGCTAGCATTGATTGCTATGCCAGTTTGGTGGGTATATTCCAACTGGGGACTCTACTATGCATCGGTGAAATATGTAATGGCGCGCGAAAAGTCTGCAAACGTGTTAAAAAATAGATGTATCCATTATAGGTGGTGATATAGTTTGGGGGCAGCACAATTTGAAGAACTTTGCCACGTCGCCAGCCAACCGTATCCCGGTTGGATGGCTGATCCTATAAATACCCCCTACGTCCCCTCCTCCGATTAACCGTACTGCAAATACCAAGCACGATACGGCCTTGTGTCATGTGTAATAGTTCGCACTTCCACACAAAAATACGGTGGCCGCGAACTGTGATTGTGCATCAGACATGGGGCGACTTCACATTTTATTTGACACGAGTAATAAATTAACTTTATCAACAACTTAAAATCTTAGCTTCATAAATGAACTTAACGTAACTAATAAACTTTCAAATACAAGATAACTTAACTGAAAATAACCCAAGATTAGCTTAACTAGTTAACATAGTAGAACAATGACCCCATGCCTGCGCCATGTGTGATTACGGATATGCAAAGGCTATCCGAGGTAACCCGTGCCGTCTCTGGTTCAATAGCAACATGTACAGAACGTTTCTTCACAGGGAGGTCCTAACAAGTAGTTATCAATGGGTCGACATCGTCGCCAACCATAGTTAATTATGGGGTACCTCAGAGAACCGTCCTGGGACCACTCCTTTTCCTTCTTCACATAAATGATCTACCGGACAAATTCTCTACATGCGTACGCCTCTTTGTAAATGATTGCCGTTTATATACACCTGACAAAACAGATGAGGACACGTCTCTCCTACACATTGACCTGGTAAAACTTTATAAATGGCAGGGCACCTGGCTCATGTAGTCCTGATAACTGCTTTACAATGACACTAACCACCAGAAAACCGGTACCTAATATTTACGCTATCTTGGCGTTCAACTAACAAATACAATCCATTTGACAACGCAAATTAAAACAACAGCAAATGAAGCACAGGTATTTGGAGCTATCAAGATAAATTATAAATGTTATACAAACAGAGAGATATCCCACTAGGCAAATACGTCAAACACAGTACTAGTTGCTCAAGTAAACACAATACTCAATTTCTTTAAATTAGACACACACCCAATACATTTGGAAACAGTTTGTTCCCGTCTACCGTCAAAAAGTCTAACTATCTTCCTTTAAGCACTGTCTCGTGTAATTCTTTATATTCATCCCAAACAAGTCTCATTCAACATTTAAGAGACAAATCAAGCAGCTAGACGCTAAGCGCACTGGCGTGAAGTGTCCTAATGTTATGTTATATTATGTTATGTTATGTTATGTTATGTTACGTTACGTTACGTTATGTTATGTTATGTTATGTACCAGTGCAAACACATATATGTGCCGTTTATGTGGATAGACAATGAATGAGTGCAAACATAGCATAGTTAGACACGCATTCGTGGTCGAAGTTGATATTGTCGCTGTACACAAGACCATTGCTAAGATTCGCAGGCTATGTGCTGAGTAGGCAATCTCTGTGTATAACAATTGGTTGTTTAGACACGCATTCGTGGTTTAAGCCGACAGTGTAACTATACGTGAATTATGCTTCCGGCCACGCAGCATCAACTCCATAAACTACTAGACCGTCATATATTACCCTTTCGGAATCTGGTATGTTTCCTGTGGCACGCAGTTAGCCTAGTCTTGCATGAAATCAAGCAATGTCGAATATGTTTGGGATATTCGTAGTTACGGTGTCAATGTTAACATTCATATGACAACTAGCCATGTATATCTCGGAATATATGTTATCATTATGATCTATAATGTATACCGTTACGCTAGCCATTTGTCTGTCAAATCCATATCCACTGAATGCAGATAGACATTCCTTTTAGCATTGACCATGTCCAATAAGACACCCAGCTTGAATTTTAAATGATGACAACGGAACAGCCACAGACAGCGTAACAACTGTGAGCCACAATCAATACCAGCAAACCCAACTGTCTGTCGACGTCACCCGTTTGTTTACTTGATACTGACAGCTGAATATCCTGTCAGTGACAGTGCTACCCTTTCTCAGTGTTATCTTGGATGTCAGCAGTGGGTCCAGTGATCTTAGGAGTCTCAAGACCCTCCAGCCCATGGAAGGTGGGTATAAGACCCCTCCCTGTGTCCGTGGCAAACACTACCGTAAAGGACAACGTATATTGGCATACATCGTAACCAGTGTCAATGTAAAGACTGAAGTATTAGCAGCCGGCTAATATTAACACTTCTGTAAACAGAACGACACATGTGTCGTCCAGTCCCCCCCCCCCCGATTCGTAAGTAGAACGACATATGACTACGACTGACTGAGATCCCTCTGTCAACAAGCCTAGATCCTCCCTTGAATGTGGTGGTAAATATAAATATAAATAACCCGACGATTTCTGCAAGACCCGTCGAGTTCAGAACTCGACTCGTCTTTCAGAATTCGACGGTTCTTGCAGAGCACGATGGTTCTTGCAGAGCACGATGGTTCTTGCAGGACTCGACAGGTTGTGCCGTTTCATCACGCTTTTTGTCCTCTGCGGCGCCTCATAGATCCATGGCATACGCTTTAAAGCTGGTTTGCTGCAGCCGGATAAACGAACGAGGTGTGTCAACTCAGTTACAGTATTCAATATTCGATTGAACAGCAAGGTAAGGCAATGCTATACACAAGGGTGTCCAACATAAATATATTGTGGTTTCTGTGTACAAGGAAAATAGCTAATATGTGTCAAATTTATAGGAAACGATCACAGTTCAAAGTAAGGAAATAATGACATGTGAGTTTAACTTCTCTGACCAGCAAACCAATGGAATCTGTTACGAGAGGTTAAATGTTAAAAGAAGTTTACAAAACACTTTATGTGGGGGAATATTGACGCATCCGCGCATCTCGTTATTGACCAAACCGTGTAACAGCTTTCAAAACTGTGTTCTACGACTGCATCTAGCTGATACATCGAATGCTTGAATCCGCGAGTTGGACTCGTTTATGTCGGTAAGAAATGGTTAACTAATATGTTGCTTAAGCAGAATCTCGTGTAATGTTATACATAAGCCTACACAATATTCGTATGTAACTAACGTTACATATGCAGGTGAAATGCTACTCTTTATGATACGATAGATACGACGAGACACAGTGGCGTATCATAAAGGGGACGCCGGGGCAAACCTAGTCACCCTTGTTACTATGAAGCGGCGAAACGGAAAATACGGGGGGACATTAAGCCAAGGGGTATGGCTCAACAGCCTGCCCACCTCAATACACCACTGACGAGAAAGTATTACTTAAACGTATGTGATATTAACGACTTCTTCCGTCAAGTACATAAAGGTGAAGATCCTGGCGAATGAACCCGAATGCAATAAGGTCATAACCCGTTTGTGCGACATTAGTTTAGTCTCGCTTATCCTGTCTCTCGCTTGCCTTCTGAATTCGCCGAGAACAGAGTCTGGTTGTGGTGTCGTCGTTACCATCTGTCACGACGTATTTTTAAGGCGTTTCCCTGAAGCAGCAGGCTGCTGAACCAGCAGCCAATCAGCGTCACTATCGATATGCTAAACTAACACATTTTTGCTTGCTTTAACTTTTCAGTCTGACAGTTGTGTCAATATACTCAAATTTAAAAGCTCATTCGAATTGTTTCGTATAAACTGATAAAAGTTAATTCTTGTTTTGTGAATTAGCCAAATGCCCGGATGACATCGTAATTAGCCAATAGTGCATGCGCCCAGAATATGGGTGCATGCATACTTTACGTCACAAAGAGAAGTGCACATTTATTCCACGTGTACAAAAAAATATTACTAGTTGTACACTGCATAGGTCATGTCAATTATGTTCATTTGGGTAACGTTGCACCGGTATCATGAACGTAATATTAAACACGATCCAATGTCGTGTTTACAACAATATTGTGTGCCTGACCAAAAGTTCTACATTCACAACTATTGAAACCAAATGAATCAGTTATTTGCAATTTTGTTTGCACATTTTGGATAGTTGTTGATTTAATGCGCTCGTTCCAGACTTGGCCCTAAAGGGAAACTGCTGCACAAGTCGCCATTAGTGAACACTTCGTAATTGATACAATAATTTCCCTACACCGTGATATTGTAACATCACCACGCCATATTTTACAAATAATAAATGTTATTGTGTATTACACTTTCAAAAACAGTTTGATAACATTGTGATCAAGCAGTACCAAAACCATAACTAACGTAATTTGTTTACAATTAACTGCCATATGCTGCACTGTGATTTACGTAGAACATACGTCAGTATAAGTTTACCTGGAAGCGACACTTCGAGGTGATCGATCTCGTCTTCTGACGCGCCCACCAACCAATGCCGCCAACCAACCTCTGGACGTCGTTATGTTCCTGGACGAGATCGAGCGCATCGCACCAGCGTGCTTGACGAAAACCGAACGCACAAGTATAATCATAGTGTGACCCTTCATTTGCCTAATTTATACTTGCATTGAGGCTAAAACCTATGATAGCTTATTGGACAGGCTATGTCCCAGAAAGCAACATGTAATATATACATACATGCATACGAGGTATTTGTAAATAGTGTGTCTTTCTACTGATTACTATGTCATGGAAAGTCTGGCTGTATAAATATCCACTTGTCATTGTCAGACATCTATCCTTGTAAGTCTCGTACATACATATATATATATATATATATATATATATATATATATATATATATATATATATATATATATATATATATATATATATATATATATATATATATATACCTTACTAATCTAAAATGGATACAATAATTACATTAAAGGCATTAATACAGTCATTATAAGAGGCAATGGTTAATATCATAATGCATAATATGTAAAATGTTGATGTCTTCACACGTTTTTCACATTTTAATTTCTCAAGGTATTGTTGCTAATATATACAGAAAAACAGATATGCATTTTAAATTTTTATTGGCATTCCTAGTCAATAACAAATGCAACACCGACTTGACAATAGCACTGTTTCATTTTGACGTCGTCAAAATTATATTATAAAATACTGTATTGATTTTGAAACTTTTTCACATTGAAATTACTCATTCTACTACCAGATATTAGAACTATTTTTAAAACCAGGTCTACAATTTGCATTTTTTATTGACATCTTAGTTAATATCAAATGCAACACAGACTTGGCATATAACATTTTGTAAAATGTTGACATCTTTAAAAAATTACATCTCGAAAAGCACTTTATCGATTTTGAAACTTCTTTCACGTTTAAGTTTTTTGGAGACTATCATTTCTTAAAATTATTTTAACAACCAGATCTAAAATTTCGCATTTTATTGACATCCCAATCAATATAAAATTCACTAGGACCTAGTCCTTGACCTTGGTCTAGGACGAGGGTCAGACGCAGCTATACAATTTATTAAAAGTTGACGTCTTCTAAAACCCATATCTCGAAAAGTTCTTTATCGATGTTGTAACTGTTTTCCCCTTTCTGTTTCTCGTGCCTTCTGTCATACCATAAACATACACAAATAAGAGTTCTGCAATCTGAATTTTTTACTGACATCCCTAGACCTGGTAAATTTGATACGCATCACCGTGGCGTGACCACCGAGTTTCTTTATAATGTTCTGAATATCACATACGCGGTTAGTGTTTACCAAATCGTGTAGGAAACATTACTTCAGTTGATTTATATAATAAAATACTGCAAAACAATATTTTCTGGTTACATTTGTGTAAAATATGCTGTTTTCAACGAGAAAACACGCTCACTTTTGACGCACCTTTGGCGTGTTTTACTCTCAATAGGGTCATATCCGGTGTAAGAAACGTCCTTCACATTGCCTCAAATTCCTTAAAGGGCTAAATTGCAATCCTTGTATTACTGTAACGATAAACATAAACTATTTAATATTACAAGTTTTAAACTGGCTAGAAATAAACTAACATTTTATTAGTATTGATACGTAGTGTTGTATTACTTATATGCTTTGGGGCTATCATTTGATAAAAGTTACGAAACGAATGTCAGTTGCTAAAAAAAAACATGGCGACTGCCGCTGGAGCCTTGTCATGGCTGCTCAAAACGAAAAGCCTAAGGTATTGTCACTGATATACACACCTACGTTATGTGACTGCTCGCTTCGCCAGCTAAGCTGACGTTGCGCTCGCGATCATTAATTTGCTATCAGTAACGTGGCAGTCACACTGTACGACATTCCAACGCGACCTCTCGTAACGTTAAACTAAGCATTATCTCCACATCAATTGGTTACTACCGACGCGGTTCTTTCGTCATTGAATACACCTACAATAATCGTATAGCAAACGTGTTCATATTTATGTCGTCACAAAGACTGGTGATTATGTGTGTATATAACGACTGACACACTTCACGTATATAGATAAATGAAATTGGACCGCGCGAAGTGTGTGTACGAATGGCTGAGTGGGAGTGATTGTTCGCGCGCGAGCGTGTGTGTGTTCGTGCGTGTGAGCCTGGGGGTGTATGTTTCACGCCAATGTGTGTGTGTGTGTGTGTGTGTGTGTGTGTGTGTGTGTGTGTGTGTGTGTGTGTGTGTGTGTGTGTGTGTGTGTGTGTGTGTGTGTGTGTGTGTGTGTGTGTGTGTGTGTGTGTGTGTGTGTGTGTGTGTGTGTGTGTGTGTGTGTGTGTGTGTGTGTGTGTGTGTGTGTGTGTGTGTGTGTGTGTGTCTGCTCTCCGTCATTGAACAACTTCGAGGCGGGTATTGATTACGACTGAAAACATTTCACGTCTCTATTAAACGACAATCCCAAGGATAGCACGACAGTTTTAGATTAGGCGGGTTCTTTGTGACGCGCACAACCACCCTGTCGTTGCGGAATACAAACACAACATTAGTCTGAAAGTCCCAGTATCTACACTCGATTCTTATTTGCCCAAGGGCCGGTCGTATGAAATGTGCCTGTGCGCTCGCCTTTCCATGACGTATATATCGAAAGGTCGTGTAATGGTATAGAACACTGTGCCCACCATGTGCCCTCGCATGTCTACGCGGTCATGGTTCACAAAGCATTATACGAGAGCCTGCTTTGGCAGAATACGGAGTGCGAAATAATTACTATATTCATTGGTTTCTTGTCCTATGATGATAGATGTTGGTGTTATCAAGATGCCTTTCTGGGTCTGCGTCATGATCACCTTGGACCATTTCGGTTAATTGCTGAGACAACGGTAATTGCCATATACACAATCAATGCTGCTGGGCAAAATATACACGAACCAGAAACCAGAACCAGAGTCAACAAAGCGGTCACAGTCAGAAAAACAAAACGAAATTAGTAGCGACAGCGAGTTGCGTCAAACCAGTTAGATCTGATTTAAACAAATGATAAAGAAGACAAAGTTTAATAGGTATCCGCTGACAAGAGGCGTCTGGTTCGTTTTTGCAGCATGTGATTTGTAACTGATATATAACTGAAGGGATAACGCCATAATACAATAAATAAAACGATAAGGTGCAAGAGGTCGCCACTAACGCGTAACATCGCGGTGTATCGTGAAACACTAACGTTCTCTAGTGGCCACTACAGTGGCCAAAGCACACCCAGATTTACTAACTGGGCGTGTTTTAGTAATTGATCAGGCAGTTCACACTGGGCTGGAGATGTGTGTAGACGTTGATGCTTTACATTATACATGTTGACCTTCTCGCGGATAGATTTTACGTTTCAATTAATACACCATGGTGAGTAATCTTTGTCACATTTGTACAGTATTTATATGTTTAGTGAAGTGTTTCACTTGGTAACAATTGTATCTTAGATGAACTGCTTGAATTCGCCACTAGGCCCTTCAGCTACGCGCATGGCAGTGAGGTGTGACAAGCGTGGCAGTATTTAGGTAACTGGTTCACTGTAAGATTTCAATGTCGTTCGTGTAAGCCTAGGCAATATCACACCGTGTAACTGTTTTGTCTTTATAAACACGCTTAGTATATAATCTGCATGATAATAATTGTTTCTTTTGCTATATCGTTATATGTTACCTTTTATCGTATATGTTTTTTTGTGTGAAATCATCAGACAAACTATTTATTTATTTAATTATTGATCCAAGATTGATAGAAGTTAAAATCTAAACGCAGGAAATTCGTGAATTTCAACCTTGGTGAAATGTCGTAACTTTATCATGTGATTGGCGACAGGGTGGACGTTTTGGGTTTAGTGTATGCAAATAAATGTAATAATGTAATGTTCTACACATATTGCTATCATTGATTGCTATGCCAGTTTGGGGGGTATATTCCAACTGCGGACTCTACTATGCATCGGTGAAATATGTAATGGCTCGCGAAAAGTCTGCAAAAAATAGATGTATCCATAATAGGTGGTGATATGGTTTGGGGGCAGCACTATTTGAAGACCTTTGCCACGTCGCCGTATCCCGGTTGGATGGCTGATCCTATAAATACCCCTACATCCCCCTCCCCCGATTAACCGTACTGCAGATACCAAGGACGATACGGTCTTGTGTCATGTGTAATAGTTCGCACTTCCACACTAAAATACGGTGGCCACCAACTGTGATTGTGCATCAGACATGGGGCGACTTTACATTTTATTTGACACGAGTAATGAATTAACTTTATCAACAACTTAAGAACTTAACTTCAAAAATGAACTTAACGTAACTAATAAACGTTCAAATACAAGATAACTTAACCGGAAATAACCATAACCCAAGATTAACTTAACTAGTTAACATAGTATATCAATGGCCCCATGCCTGCGCCATGTGTGAGGCTATCCGAGGTAACCAGTGGCGTCTCTGGTTCAATAGCAACATGTACAGAACGTTTCTTCACAGGGAGGTCCTAACAAGTAGTTATCAATGGGTCGACATCTTCGCTAACCATAGTTAATTATGGGGTTCCTTCTGGGACCACTCCTTTTCCTTCTTCACATAAATGATCTACCGGACAAACTCTCTACATGCGTACGCCTCTTTGTAAATGATTGCCTTTTATATACACCTGACAAAACAGATGAGGACACGTCTCTCCTACAAAATGACCTGGTAAAACTTGATAAATGGCAGGGCACATGGCTCATGTAGTCCTGATAACTGCTTTACAATGACACTAACCACCAGATAACCGGCACCTAATATTTACGCTATCTTGGCGTTCAACTAACAAATACAATAAATTGGACAACGCAAATTAAAACAACAACAAATGAAGCACAAGTATTTGGAGCTATCGAAATAAATTATAAATTTTATACAAACAGAGAGATATCCCACTAGACAAATACGTCAAACACAATACTAGTTGCTCATGTAAACACAATACTCAATTTCTTTAAATTAGACACACCCAATACATTTGGAAACAGTTTGTTCCCGTCAACCGTCAAAGAGCCTAACTATCTTCCTTTAAGCACTGTCTCGTGTAATTCTTTATGTTCATCCCAAACAAGTCTCATTCAACATCTTAAATGTCAAGCAGCTAGACACCATGCGCACTGGCGTGAAGTTTCCTAATGTAATGTTATGTTATGTTATGTTATGAGCCAGTGCAAACACATATATGTGCCGTTTATGTGGGTAGACAATGAATGAGTGCAAACATTGCATGGTGAGACACGCATTCGTGGTCGAAGTTGATATTGTCGCTGTACACAAGACATTTGCTAAGATTCGCAGTCGATGCGCTGAGTAGGCAATCTCTATGTATACCACTTGGTTGTTTAGACACGTATTCGTGGTTTAAGCCGACAGTGTCACTATACGTGAATTATGCATCAGGCCACGCAGCATCAACTCCATAAACTACTAGACCGTCATATATTATCCTTTCGGAAGCTGGTATGTTTCCTGTGGCACGCAGTTAGCCTAGTCTTGCACGAAATCATGCAATGTCGAATATGTTTGGGATATTCGTAGTTACGGTTTCAACCTTACTATTCATATGCCAACTAACCATGTCTATCTCGGAATATATGTTATCCTTATGATCTATAATGTATACCATTACGCTAGTCATTTGTCTGTCAAATCCATATTCCCTGACTGCAGATAGACATTCCTTTTAGCATTGACCATGTCCAATAAGATACCCAGCTTGAATTTTAAATGATGACAATGGAACAGCCACAGACAGCGTAACAATTGTGAGCCACAATCAATACCAGCAAACCCAACTGTCTGTCGACGTCACCCGTTTGTTTATTTGATACTGACAGCTGAATATCCTGTCAGTGACACCGCTACCCTTTCTCAGTTTTATCTGGATGTCAGCAGTGGGTCCAGGGGATCTTAGGAGTCTCAATACCATCCAGCCCATGAAAGGTGGGTCTAAGACCCCTCACTGTGTCCGTGGCAAACACTACCGTAAAGGACAACGTATATTGGCATACATCGTAACTAGTGTCAATGTAAAGACTGAAGTATTAGCAGCCGGCTAATATTAACTGTAAACAGAACGACACATGTGTCGTCCAGTCCCCCCCCCCTCCCCGATTCTTTAGTAGAACGACATATGACTACGACTGACTGAGACACCCCCGCCAACAAGCCTAGATCCGCCCTTGAATATGGTGGTAAATATAAATATAAATAACCCGACGAATTCTGCAAGACCCGTCGAGTTCAGAACTCGACTCGTCTTGCAGAACTTGACGGTTCTTGCAGAGCACGATGGTTCTTGCAGGACTCGACAGGTTTTGCCGTTTCATCACCCTTTTCTCTGCTGCGGCGCTTCATAGACGCTCTAAAGCTGGTTTGCTGCAGCCGGATAAACGAACGAGGTGTGTCAACTCAGTTACAGTATTCAATGTTCGACTGACCAGCAGGTAAGGCAATGCTATACACAAGGGTGTCCAACATTAGTATATAGTGGATTCTGTGTACAAGGAAAATAGCTAATATTTGTCAAATTTATAGGAAACGATCACAGTTCAAAGGAAGGAAAACCAATGGAATCTGTTACGAGAGGTTAAATGTTAAAAGAAGTTTACAAAACACGTTATGTGGGGGAAGATTGACGTATCCGCACATCTCGTTATTGACCAAACCGTGTAACAGCTATCAAAGCTGTGTTATACGATTGTATCTAGCTCATACATCGAATGCTTGAATCCGCGAGTTGGACTTGTTTATGTCGGTAAGAAATGGTTAACTAAGATGTTGTTTAAGCAGAATCTCGTGTAATGTTATACATAAGCCTACACAATATTCGCGTGTAACTAACGTTACATATGCAGGTGAAATGCTACACTTTATGATACAATAGATACGACGAGACACAGTGGCGTATCATAAAGGGGAGGCGGGGGCAAGACTAGTCACCCTTGTTACTATGAGGCGGCGAAACGGAAATTACGGGGGGACATTAAGCCAATGGGGCACGGCTCAACACCCTGCCCACCTCAATACACCACTGACGAGAAAGTATTACGTTAACGTCTGTGATATTAACGACTTCTTCCGTCAAGTACATAAAGGTGAAGATCCAGTCGAATGAACCTGGATGCAATAAGGTCATAACACGTTTGTGCGACATTAGTTTAGTCTCGCTTATCCTGTCTCTCGCTTCCCTTCTGAATTCGCCGAGACCGTGGTCTCGTCGTTACCATCTGTCACTACGTATTTTTAAGGCGTTTCCCTGAAGCAGCAGGCTGCTGAACCAGCAGTCAATCAGCGTCATTATCGAGATGCTAAACTAACACAGTTTTGCTTGATTTAACTTTTCAGTCTGACAGTTGTGACAATATATTAAAATTTTAAAGCTCATTCGAAATGTTTCGTATAAACTGATAAAAGTTAACTCTTATTTTGTGAATTAGCCAAATGCCCGGATGACATCGTAATTAGCAAATTGTGCATGCGCCCAGAATCTGGGTGAATGCATACTTTACGTCACAAAGAGAAGTGCACATGCATTCCACGTGTACAAAAATGTTTACTAGTTGTACATTGCATAGGTCACGTCAATTATGTTAATTTGGGTAACGTTGCACCGGTATCATGAACGTAATATTAAACACGATTCAATGTCGTGTTTACAACAATATTGTGTGCCTAACCAATAGATCTACATTCACAACTATTGAAACCAAATGAATCAGTTATTTGCCATTTTTGTTGCACATTTTGGATAGTCGTTGATTTAATGCGCTCGTTCCAGACTTGGCCCTAAAGGGAAGGTGCTGAACAAGTCGCCATTAGTGAACACTTCGTAATTGAGACAATAATTTCCCTACACCGTGATATTGTAACATCACCACGCCATGTTTTACAAATAATAAATGTTATTGTGTATTACACATTAAAAAACAGTTTGATAACATTGTGATCAAGCAGTACCAAAACCATAACTAACGTAATTTGTTTACAATTAACTGTCATATGCTGCACTGTGAATTACGTAGAACATACGTCAGTATAAGTTTACCTGGAAGCGACACTTCGAGACCATTGATCTCGTCTTCTGACTCGCCCACCAACCAACGACGCCAACCAACCTCTGGACGCCGTTATGTTCCTGGACGAGATCGAGCGCATCGCACCAGCGTGCTTGGCGCAGTGGTCGCTGACGATCAACGCAACGAAAACCGAACGCACAAGTGTTTGCCGACACGTGGACCGCATCGAGGAAGAATGGAAAATACGCAAGCTATGGTCGCTCCTCAGTGAAGCCGATGATGTCGCACGCCGAAAGCAGGAGTCACGTCATTCAAGGGTCGACCGCGGATGATACTGTCGACCGTGTTCAGAGCTGATCTGCGACGCATCGGTCGTAGAATACGTTGCCCGCCGACGTCGATGCTCTACGCGCACTCGACCGTGGATGGTGACGAGAGTTGGGGCGGGAACTTACAACTTGAGAGTGTAGCGCAGAAATCGGCGGAAATGACTTTTTAATTATTTATTAACTTACTTATTATTTTTAGTAACACTTTAATTGATTTTTTAGAAGTTGTTTTAAAAAGTCTTTATGATATGGACATTTTAATTATTTATTTATTTAATTTATTTATATATTTATTATTGAACTTTTAAAAACTGTTATAGTATGCTTTGTGGAATGGTATAAGCGAAATACACGTGATTAAAATCAGGTCTGCCACGCGAAAATGCATTTAATAGTAATGATATGTCAGTATAATGTAGGCCTGTGTATATAGTTGTCGGAAATAAATTACTGACACTCTGTTTGCGTGAATGACTTCTGAAGAGCACGAGTAAGATCAACTGTAGTGTCCCGGAAAGTAGAATTAATCGGGCGAACATGGATATTCGATAGTTGCAAGAGTTAGTAGTTGTGATGTAATGTATGGGCAAATGTCATATTTGGACATCAACAAATTGCATTTCCAATAGCCTAAATCAGTTAAGGATGGAGTTGTAACAGTAAGACCATTGCAGTGGTATGACAGCTACATCATCAATACATAAATGTATTGATGATATCGTGTAGATGCAGCATATAAAATGTTAATGAAAAAAATAGTATACTATGTTATATAATGTGTGATATTAACATAACTTGCTAATGTATATACACGTGTATATAACTTTAAAGATTTACTATTTGTCTTGATGTGTCCTGTGATTTTGCTTTGGACGGCAATATTGTTAACTGAAATGTATATATATATATATATATATATATATATATATATATATATATATATATATATATATATATATATATATATATATATATATATATATATATATGAAGAGTTCAGGTGCAAATCTGGCTTGTTTGAAATCCAAGTAAACGCCATTACAGTATCGCGGCAGAACCACGTAAGTCCCAGAGAGCCAATACCAGACGAGCGTCAGATCACATGACGCACAAAATGGCAGCTCCCGTGATCGCTGCACTGTAGCGCTAAAGCAGAGTGTTTTTCCTTGCAATTTCGCTATTTTAAACCATTATAATCATGGATATCTTCGATGAAATGGAAGAACCAGTAATGGTTTCACCATAAGGAAAGAAAAAACGGCGTTAGCCGCAAAATTCGGCTCGTTCCAGAGCCAAAAATGCTCGATATAGTGGTGAAGGATTGGTTCCTCGTGTAGCCTGTAGGCACAACGATACTGGTTTCTGTACTGCTGGAACACTGAATGAAAACGATCTGGAATAGATAATGTTCACTGTTTTTATGTTTACTGTTGTGTATTCTGTGGTTTTATTACATTTTCATATCATTAATTTCCAGCGATGGACATACCGGGTTTTGCGAAGAAACTACGGGTGGACTTACTGGGTTTTGCGGCCAATGTCAATCAAAGATGTTAATTAATGTGCTTTTTAATAAAGGTTGATTTTTAAATTTCGGATATTTTGTTCACGGACCCCCAACCCAAGCAATTACAGTTGAATTGAATCTGTCAACATTACAGCTGCCAGCAGGTAAAAATCATTGATTTAAAACAAATGAATTTGGTGGACTTGCTGGGTTTTGCATCTGAACTCTTCATATATATATATATATATATATATATATATATATATATATATATATATATATATATATATATATATATATATATATATATATATCGTTTCATTTCAGGTTCACAACAGTACATCGAACTGAATTCTAAAAAAGCATCACCAAGACCAAAGTGAGCAACAGCTTTGACGTTCGAGAGTTCGCCTCGGCAGTTCACAATGTGTTTTAGACGCTTCTGTGGACAACATCGCCTTTCCACTGTAGCAGTACGTGGATTGTGTGTATTGACAGTAATAATTGGCGTACTGCGTTATTATCATCAATTTGCCAACACAAATCTGAATTACGACACCGATGTTTTATGCCTGCCCGTGGAACCCGAGATGTCCTTCAATGCTATATCTAGCGACATCGACGTCGGCCAAACGGAACTAGAGCAGTATTACCGGTACACTGAAATCACGGAGAAACGCAACGACATCGCGACATATTCGAAGTACTCCTACAAAATTGCAATAATCGAAAATAGATCTACAACCGACGGTGTCTTCATTCGAATAGAAGAGTATTTGAACAAGAGGTCTACCAACGGGGGCAGTTCCTTTATAATTACGGCCGATCACATAAGCACGGAACAATGTCCCTATCGCGATTTGTTCAACGGTACTTATCTCGCTTGGTGCCCACCTATGACAGTTCGCGAAAGACGGACGATAGTAATCACGCTTGAATATGTCAACTTCGCTGCGTTTGATAGCGCGCGTCCAGCGAGTTTCGGCTCGGTAAAATTCTACACGGATTTGAGATTGGACAAAGGCAACTGGAATCCGAAGTTCAAAGTCGATGCCCCCGTCCCACTTCGCTCATCGGCCGTTGCAGAGGCTTTGAAAACATACGCTCGGAAAGAAGACGTGGTTCTGTGGTACAAAGACAGTGACAGTTGGAAGGTGAAACTCGCGAACGGAGAACACTTCTGGTCCTTGAGCACGAAAGGAATGTGCGATTGCATCAAAAAGATACGTCATCTCATCATGATGGGTTCGTCTCATATGCGGTACAAGTATGCCTACATAGCAAAACAGTGCTACAACCGTACTGGCGTCGGATTTAGCGGAAAGACAAATCCGGTAACCAAAAATGTCAAATTTGTGGAGTTTCTCCAGGCAGAAAATTTTACAAAGTCTTTCCGCCGTCATCTTGGTGACATTCAATTCGGAGACAACGATGTGTTGCTGGTGCAGACGGGGGCGCACGATCTCGCCAGGAAGGGTCTGTCCTACTTCATGGAATCGATGGTAAAGTATGTGGATGCTTTGGCCGCAGTCAGAAATAAAGCAACAGTTCGTCGAAACAAATTTATTGTCCTGACCCCACCACCTTTCCCCATGCACGCGACGGTCACGAGAAAGAAAGGAGATAGAAACAGCTTCTGTATTGCTGCATCGGTGCGCAGACTCAAACAACTGTTGGCGAAACACGACTTCGAAGTATTCGACGAATTCAGCATCCTTCGGCCGGTGGCTGAGCGCGACCTGTGCACGGGTCACTACATCTGCCCAATGTTCAACGGAAAGACGTTTGACGTATATGGGGACGTTGGATTCATGGGCGTTCGTTTGATGATGTCCCACCTATATAAAGGCCACAAACGATGGCTTTCTCCTCTGTGTGAAGTGTGAATGACGTATTAGTAATTAATTAACCGCTAACCTCTGCAATGTTGACAATATATGACGCTTCCAAGTCATTTTCTTGCCCATTTAGTCGGGCATCACTGTCTGCATGTTAATGAGATGATACAACGAGGTCATGCTGTTTAAAATATATAAAAACTTTATGCATACACATTTAAATAAATCACTTTGGTTGGCGTATTTTGTGGCGGTAGTGATATGTTGAGTGGCGCCAATGGTGGGAATTATTTCTTTAGCACATCACGGGGCAGCTATGAAAATATAATTTATGCACCACATTCTGCACACACACACACACAAACACACACAAACACACACACACACACACGCACACACACACGCACGCACACACGCACACACACACGCACGCACACACACACACAGAAGCACGCGCGCACACACACACACACACACGCACACGCACATACACATACACACACACATATATATATATATATATATATATATATATATATATATATATATATATATATATATATATATATATATATATATATATATATATATATATATATATATATATATATCTGGTGTGTGCTGGAAACTACATTGCCCATATCCTGTGCGTTGGAAGGTGAGTCTATTACAACATAGAGATGACGAATCATTTTGTTTTGTTTAAATGTTTTAGTTGATATGGATAGCCTACTACTCCACATTTGAGTTCCGCCCACCAGCTTTGCATCGCGGTTGATACTGATAGTTTCGCGTGTCGTCCTTCGCCAGAGCCCTTGTCACCGCGGTACAGTCAATCATTCACTATATCATTAAATATATGAAACAATCAATCATCAATCAGTTAATCAGCTTTAGCTGCGTAATGGCGCTCTCAAAGTTGATTAATTAATTTAAAAACAAGTCCTACATGCTAAAAAAAGTGGCATTCAGTCAAATTAAAAACTGTCACTAACATGTCAAAATCACATAAACTCCAGAACATTTAATCTAAAATGCACGAGTGAACAAGTGTGTCTTCGGATGTTTCTTCCAGGCATCAGCTGAAGGACAAATGGAAGATTGTTCCACAGTGTGACGCCAGCAACGGAGAAGGCTCTGTCCCCAGCTGCGTGCAGGACAAGGGCACCTCAAGCAGCAACTGGCTCTCTGATCGAAGTGTCTTTCGCGGGTTGTGACGTATGAGCATGTCCTTTGTGTGATAGTCCTTCGTTGTGGATGGCCTTATATAAGTCAACGACCACAACTTATACTGCGTACGATACGTAGAACGTGGGTGATATGAACCGTATGGTCCTTTCATTGCCACAAGAGGGCGCTGCTCTTAGTCCGTAGTCGTGCAGCAGTGCTAGCGATCTGCTGCGACAGATAACTGTTTGCTGACGCAATGGACACCGAACTTTTCACTGTCGCCATCTGTGGCGACATGGTCTGCGTCCCGATCACTGTCGTGTGATACTTAGCTGCTGTGGTGTGGCAACAATCACCTGCTGTATATATATATATATATATATATATATATATATATATATATATATATATATATATATATATATATATATATATATATATATATATATATATATTTGTGTGTGAAAGCGACTACATATCACCTGGTACTGGCGATCCCACATGAGGCAGCAAAGATACCTCCAACATCTCCTTCTCCTCAGGCAGAAACACACAGACATCTGCCATAGCTGTCCGAAGACCCACTATAGTTGCAGCAGTAGAAACCTCACAATAGTGGCAATTGTAGTCGGAGTGACGTGAATATATATTTATTTTGACTGGGCGTCTACAATGACAAGAATGATATCCCCTTCAAATGAATCAGCGTCGTCAATGTGCAGACCAGCCTGGTGTAAACGACACGACGCCTCGTCTGGATACTGAGGGTGCAAGTGCAATCTCATTCTTTCTTCTGGGGTATGTATGTGTGTGTGTATATATATATATATATATATATATATATATATATATATATATATATATATATAGCAAAGTACTGACATTTGAAGATGAAACAAATGTATTCAGAAAGGTTACTACTGTTACAGATAAACTAAGTTTACAGGATGATCTTGATAAATTAGTTAAATTGTCAGAAAAATAGCAAATATTATTCAATTTTGGGAAGTGTAAATGCATACACATAGGACATGGAAACATGGACGAAGAATATAAAATGGGAGATGTTGTACTAGACACAAAAGAAAAAGACTTAGAAGTAACATTTAGTGGTGACATGAAAGTTTCAGAGTAATGTCGGATTGCTTCTTCGAAAGGAAATAGAGGGCTAATTAGTAGAAATATCACTATAAGGAGAAACAGCTAATTGTAACCATGTACAAAGCAATACATAGACCACATTTGGAATATTGTATTCAAGCATGGAGGCCGTATCGTAAAAAGACATAGACAAGCTAGAAAGAATGAAACGAAGAGCAACTAAAATAATTCATGAATTGAGAGACCTTAGTTATGAAAGCCGCTTATTACAATGTGGTTAAACCATGAAGCACGCGGGAGGCCAAATAGGGACACCGATGGTATCGGTTACAGTCCAGCGAGCGGTAGTGTCATCTCATCGATAACCGTCCAATCAATCATGTCGATTTCCAACACCTAGAAGAGATAACAACTTTCAACGAAAATATTGCATTAAATTCACCAAGAATCAATCAGCCTTTTTAAGTGCAGAGTGTGGTAACAACCATTTAAAACTAGTTGGACTGATCCTCGTTTATATCTGTATTTATTAAAATAATATTCCCGATACTAGAATAAATATGTTCAATATATACAGCCCGCCAAAATACGTTTAATAAGCCCGAAATATTTGTTTGTATTTTACTGGAAATGGTCGAAATCGATGGCCACGTGTTTTCTGGCTACAGAGGAAACAGGGCATAATTTTCCTACCGTTCAAAACCAAGTGATGCCAATAAATTCACAAACAACACTGACGACATATGGAAAACACGTACGGCAAGGCAGTACTAGTAAATCTTAGCGGTATACATTAAACAGTTCGTAATAGGAATGGTGAATAGCAATATCAAGTGGCACATGATACGTGCATTCCCAAATAGATGCTTTGAGATTGGTTGAAAGAAGAAGTGAAACAATTATCGAGTGTACCTATTGTCGTTTGTAACGTCTAAGCAACTTTCTCACTGATGCATGGTTGAGTCCGCATTCCTTTTCTTTTGGAATTCAGTTGATATATTCCTCCAAACTGGTATAGCAATAAATGCTCTCAGGCTGATATCGATAGCTACGCGAAAAAAAAACTGTTTAATAAAGACTGTAATGATCGTCAAGACACCCCCCTCCCCCCGCACCCCCCCTCCAGTGTGCGAAGGTTTAATCCTGATTTGTGCATTATGGTGTAGCATGGATGGGGCCATCGTTAACCAGAGGCATTATTTTAAGGTTGAGTCACTCACCATAGTATACAAGTTATTGTGTCACGTTAAAACATTATCCATACAATATACTGCCAGATCGCAAATATGAATACCTCACATTGTTTTACAAGAAGATCTCAGGTTCGACCACAAAGTGAATGTTATTAGTCGAAGTCCAGACACATTACAATATATTTAATGCAACTACTGTATTCTACTGCAGCTCTAGACTAGACCTAATCGGTTGCCTTATAGCAAACGTTTCACCAACATTAATATCAAGTTATTATCCGCAAATTCAGCAGTTACTGATTCCACTCACACTGGCAATCAAGTCTGCATTCAAGAAGCTAAGATGTTAATATTATGCATGAAGTTCATACGTGTGTGTATTCCATATGTTACTAACTAATTCATAAGATGACTTAATATACATGTATATTAATTGCTCTGTACAATATGCCTTTCGTGTGGCCGAGGCTATCCCATGTTTTTAGGTGGGCAGGTCTTGGTGATTGACAAGGCAGATTGCACTAGACCAGAGAGGTGTATAGACGCTGATAATTTTCCTGATGCATGTTGACCTTCGCGCGGATAGGTTCTACGTTTCAATTTATGCACACTAGTGAGTTACCTTCGTCACATTTATACCGTATTTATATGTTTAGTGAAGTGTTGCACTTAATTCGCCCTTTTAAAAGTCCCTCCTCAATTCGCCGTTTTAAAAGTCCTTCCACAATTCAATTTTTTGGTCACATTTTAAATTAATTTTGCAAAAAAAATCAAAACAACATAGTATTTCGTATGTAGTTTTTGTGAAATCACCAGACAAACTATTACATTAATGCTAGTAGTGTGAATATGTTTAAAAATAGAATTGACAGATATCTGATAAGGGCGGGCTACACATAGATGAGAAAATTGTTGGACTCTCGATAAGCCAATGGCTTCCTTGTCCACTTGCCTTCTGGAACTTGTTGTTCGAGATGGCAATCTTGTTAAATCTTGTTAAAGAGTAGAGAGGGACAGCTGCTCTGCCAATAAAGAAGCACACACAGACAAA
>BSQZ01000069.1:3040000-3200000 GCA_033239005.1 Lamellibrachia satsuma | reverse complement strand
CGCGCGTGTGTGAGTGCGCGCGTGTGTCAGTGCGCGCCTTCGTGTGTGCGTACGCGCGAGCGTGTGTGTGTATGTGTGCGTCTGTGCGCGCCTTCGTGTGTGCTCTCAGTCATTGAACAACTTCGAAGCGGTCATTGACTACGACTGAAAACATTTCACGTCTCAATTTTGCCGTTTCTACTTAAACGACAATCCCAATGATATCACGACAGTTTTAGTTTAGGCGGGTTCTTTGTGACGTGCACAACCACCCTATCGTTGCGGAATACAAACACAACATTAGTCTGAAAGTCCCAGTACCTACACTCGATTCTTATTTGCCAAAGGGCCGGTCGTATGAAATGTGCCAGTACGCTCGCCTTTCCATGACGTATATATCGAAAGGTCATGTAATGGTATAATACACTGTGTCCACCATGAGCCCCCGCATGTCTACGCGGTCATGGTTCACAAAGCACCATACGAGAGCCTGCTTTGGCAAAATACGGTGTGCGAAATAATTACTATATTCATTGGGTTCTTGTCCTATGATGATAGATGTCGGTGTTATCACGATGCCTTTCTGGGTCTGCGTCATGATCACCTTGGGCCATTCCAGTTCATTGATGAGACAACGATAATTGCCTTATACACAAACAATACTGCTGGGCTATTCTGGTCGCAAATATGCACGAACCAGAAACCAGAACCAGAGTCACCAAAGCGGTCACAGTCAAACAAAACGAAGTTAGTAGCGACAGCGAGTTGTGTCAAACCAGTTAGGTCTGATTTAAACAAATACCCGGGATCAAAAACCTTAAAAATAACATAAATGTAAATGTATTTACAATAGTGCTGGTTTTGGCAGAACCATGCGTATTTATTTATCAAACTGTTTTTAAATTCCATGTTTAGTTTGTACAAGCTAGTAGACACAGTCATCGAGTCTAGCCTAACCCTAGCCTAGGCTTTGAAGTTGAGCCAGCGGCCTACTTTGTCTTTGCGGTTCTCGGTGGTTTGATAAGGAATATTGGAACACATGAGGAAATATGTGGACACTGTATGACTTTACTGCCGATATATCTTGATATATGCATTTTTTTTACAAATGTGTCGATCTAACTTTTGACTAGAGCTGTCACGCCTTTCCATTGCCCTTTGCGATTTTGTCGTAGCTCACTGTACAACGTGCATCTCGGTCTACGCCAGCTATTATTTAAAATCTATATATGTTGCAGTGCTTTAACAGTGTTTCAAATACTGAAACTGGTGTCACACCCAAATTCATTGTTTTTGCCACACTGCATCATATGAGCTTTTAACATACGCAGATGTTCTGCATTGATATGGAATGACAATGCTTGTAGATGTTCGTTTGGCCAGACTGATGTCACGCGCCGAATCCGTACATATTTCGGATCGAAGATAAAGTTTAATAGGTATCCGCTGTCAAAAGCCGACTGGTTCCCTTTTGCAGCAAGTGATTTGTAACTGATATAGAACTGAAGGGATAACGCCATAATACCATCAATAAAACGATAAGGTTTGTCGCGCAAGATGTCGCCACTAACATCGTAACATCGCGGTGTATCGTGACCCACTAACGTTCTCTAGTGGCCACTAGAGTGGCCGAGGCACACCCAGATTTACTAACTGGGCGGGTTTTAGTTATTGATCAGGCAGTTCACACTGGGCTGGACAAGTATGTAGACGTTGATGCTATACATTATACATGTTGACCTTCTCGCGCATAGATTTTACATTTCATTTAATACACCCTTGTGAGTTACCTTTGTCACATTTGTACATTATTGATATACTTAGTGAAGTGTTTCACTTGGTAACAATTGTATCTTAGATTAACTCTTTGAATTCGCCACTAGGCCCTTCAGCTACGTGCATGGCAGCGAGGTGTGACAAACGAGGCAGTGTCTATGTATGATGTTCACTTTAAGATTTCAATGTCGTTCGTGTAAGCCTAGGCAGTGTCAAACCGTGTAACTCTTTTGTCTTTATAAACACGCTTAGTATATCATCTGCATGAAACTAATTGTTTGTTTTGCTATATCGTTATATTTTATCATATCGAGTTTTTTTTGTGAAATCATCAGACAAACTATTAAATTATTTCATTATTGATCCACGATTGATAGAAGTTAAAATCGAAACGCAGGAAACTCGCGAATTTCGTCCTAAGTGAAATGTCTTTGTCATGTGATTGGCGACAGGGTAGACGTTTTGGGTTTAGTGTATGCAAATAAATGTAACAATGTGATGTTCAACACAAATTGCCATTAATGTAATTGCATACGTGGGGTGTCAGGTTAAGTGTTACTGAACGTTACATGGGGTGTGGTGTCCGGTTAAGTGTTACTGAAAGTTACGTGGGGGTGGGGTGTCTTGGATGGTTACATGCGTTGTTAAAAAAGTGTTTTTGCTCCTCTAGCTGCCGATATAAAACCGATAGCATTGATTGCTATGCCAGTTTGGGGGTATGTTCGAACTGAGAACTGACACCATAAATACCGCCACACTCCAATTAACAGGACGGGAGAGAAACGATTGGCGAACTGACATTGGTAGTCCAAGGGCAACCAGTCACCCACTAGCCTACGATACGCCACTGAGGACCGTGACACACACACCAGCCGTAATGTATGTAGGCTTACGTACCAGGCACGATACGGACTTGTATCAGATGTGATAGTTCGCACTTCCACACTAAAATACGAGCAACGCAGACACCAAGGTGACGAGAGACAATATTTCGTTTTTGCTGACACAGTTTAGTAGATTAATGGCTCCATGCTTGCATCACACGTGATTGCGGAGATACAAAGGCTACCCGAGGCGGAGCCATAGATAGATAGCGTTTGACCATTGAGGTAACGATTTGTTATTGGTTGATAAGAATAGCTCCACTAAGCCGCCATTGTGGGGCCGTCTCGATCGCCTGCGGATATCATTTTGCATTATGCCTAATATTAACACGTCTATAAGTAGAACGACGCATGCGTTTCGAGTTTGTGTCACCCAGGGCGTTGGTTAAACTCAATAATTTGCCTTACAAAAGTAACAATTACTGTGCCGAAAACTTGGTCTGGCTGAGGCTATCGCTGATCAGCCTGCAACTTCGTTTTCGACTGTACGCATCGTTTGTCGTGCACGGGCTAACATAGAACTAACATAGGGCTAAACGAATGCAGAACTGGATTGCGTAGACACGTACCACCGTCTTCACATGCGCGAGATCGCTGACATCCATTGGCCACATCGCATTTCAAACGATGCACTGTACCGCCGTTGTCGATGCCGCCCAGTCAACGAAGCCGTCCTGTCAGCTCGATGACGTGCTCCATATGTCGCCCGACGCTCCCACTCAGCTTGCGATTGACAACTACTTTGTCAACTCAGGATCCACGTCGTTCAGGGGTCGACCGCGGACAACGCTGTCGACGGCATTGGGTGCGGGTTTGCGACGCATTGGACGTCAACTATGTTACCCTATCGACGTCAAAGCTTTGCGCACACTCGACCGTGTACAGCTGCGAGAGTTGACACGGAACTTCACGACCTGACTGTCTATAGACATAAGCAACAGCGATGACATTTTAACTACCTTTTTAATGACGTGGACTTTCAATAATATATTTAGGTTATTAATTATATTTTTAATTAATCATCTATTTAATTATGTATTACTTTTTAAGTGATATTTAACTACTTTTAAAAGTATATGTTTAATGACATTTTATTCATTGACGTACGAACTGGCATAAACGAAACACACTTCATTTACTACACATATACAACGCGAAAATACACCTAATAATAAATAAGCGGTTGTACAATTAAGTTTATATGTTCAATACAATGGGGTGGCGGGAGTGGCGGGGGGTGGCATAGCATACCGGTTAGAAGGCCGGACTCTCAATTGAGAGAACTTGGTTTCAATCCCACTGCGGTCGCTTTTAACCTTTGGCAAGTTTGATCACCCCACATTGCCACAGTTCACTCAGCTGTATAAATGAGTACCTGGCAATACAGACAGTGGTGGATATGTGAACGTATAGTCTTCGCGCAGTAATTGCAGTGTGGCTGAATGCTTCCCAGGGAAGTTGAAATGGCCTTGGAATGAACAGGTCTGCCAGGTGGTGAAGTGTAAAGCGCTTTGAGCAGTCCCAATGACTGGATACCACCCTGTATAAGAACGTACCTTTACTTGATTAATTAAGTTTATAATCTGATAAGTACAATACAACATGTACGCAGTTAAAAGCTCAATTGTGTATGCGGATCTTCCACATCACCTTTGGGTTTTTTTTATCGACCTAGTTTACGTATATCAAGTGCACAAAAGCAACGTGTAACGCGTCGTAAACAAAAAAGGCCTCGCCCAGCCTACCACTCTCCAGCAGTCTATGTTGAATGTATAAGTACGTTGTCGGAGTGGTGATGTAATGAATAGCGCCACTCTCGGACAGTGCGTAACACACACGGCCTCGCCTGCAGCAGTTCCCTGACATACGCTCTAAAGCTGATTTGTTGTAAACGAACGAAGTGTGTCAACTCGGTTACAGTAATCAATATTCGATTGACCAGCAAGGTAAGACAATGTATACACAAGGGTGTCCAAGACAGGTAAGACAATATATATATATATACAAGGGTGTCCAAGACAGGTAAGACAATATACACACAAGGGTTTCCAAGACAGGTAAGACAATATATACACAAGGGTGTCCAAGACAGGTAAGACAATATATACACAAGGGTGTCCAAGACAGGTAAGGCAATATATACACAAGGGTTTCCAACACAGGTAAGACAATATATACACAAGGGTGTCCAAGACAGGTAAGACAATATATGCACAAGAGTGTCCAAGACAGGTAAGACAATATATACACAAGGGTGTCCAAGACAGGTTAGACAATGTTATACACTAGGGTATCCAAGAAAGGTAAGACAATGCTATACCAAAGGGTGTCCAATATAAATATCTTGTGAAGTCTGTTGATATGGAAAGTAGAAAATATTTGTCAAATTTGTAAGGAAACCAGTGGAAAGGAAGAAACTATTGACATGTCAGTTTAACTTCTCTGACCAGCAAAACAATGGAACATGTAACGAGAGGTTAAATGGTAATGGCACACTTCGTTATTGACCAAACCGAGTAACTGATTTCAAGACATGTTCTACGATAGCATCTAACTGATACATCTAACTGATACGTCGAATGACTGAATCCGCGAGTTGGACTCGTTTGTGTCGGTAAGAAATTACTAACTAAGATGTTGTTTAAGCAGAATCTCGTATAATGTTATACATAGGCCTACATAATATTGGTATGTAGCTAACATTACGTGTGCAGGCGAAATGCTACACTTTATGATACGGTAGATACGGAGAGACACACTGGCGTAATTATGATTTAATAAAGGGGAGGCCGGGGGGGGCAAGCCTAGCTACCAATGTTACCTTGTGGTGGCGCAACTGAAAATACGGGGGAAAATTAAGCAAAGGGGCATGGCGCAATGGCCTTCCACTTCCACCATATATATATATATATATATATATATATATATATATATATATATATATATATATATATATATATATATATATTAGTTAGGAGTAGATGGGATAATATATATATATATATATATATATATATATATATATATATATATATATATTAGTTAGGTAGATGGGATAATATGAATGTATATATTTATATATTTATGTACGTTTATTTCCAGGTTCACATCTGTACACCGAACTGAATTCTAAAAATTACCAAGATTAAAGTGAACAACAGCTTTGTCGTACGAGAGTTCGCCTCGGCAGTACACAATGTGTTTTAGACGCTTCTTTAGACAAAACAGTCGTTCCACTGTAGCAGGACGTCGATTGTGTTTGGTGATAGTAATAATTATCGTGTTACGTTATTATCATCAAATGGCCAACACAAAGCTGCATTACGACACCGACGTGTTATGTCTGCCCATCGAACCCGACGTGTCCTTCAACGCTATATCCAGCGACATCGACGTCGGCCAAACGGAACTAGAACAGTATTACCGATACACTGAAATCACGGAGAAACCCAACGACATCGCGATATATTCGAAGTACTCCTACAAAATTGCAATAATCGAAAATAGGTCGACAACAGACGGTGTCTTCATTCAAATAGATGAGTATTTGAACACGCGTTCGACGAAAGGGGGCAGTTCCTTCATAATTACGGCCGATCACATAGGCACGGAACAATGTCCCTATCGCGATTTGTTCAACGGCACTTATCTCGCTTGGTGCCCACCTATGACAGTTCGCGAAAGACGGACGATAGTCGTCACGCTCGAGTATGTCAACTTCGCTGCGTTTGATAGTGCGCGTCCTGCGAGTTTCGGTTTGGTCCAATTCTACAGGGATTTGAGATTGGACACAGGCAACTGGAATCCGAAGTTCAAAGTCGATGCCCCCGTCCCACTTCGCTCACCGGCCGTTGCAGAGGCCTTGAAAACATACGCTCGGAAAGAAGACGTGGTTCTGTGGTTCAAAGACAGTGACAGTTGGAAGGTGAAACTCGCCAACGGAGAACACTTCTGGTCGATGAGCACGAAAGGAATGTGCGATTGCATCAAAAAGATACGTCATCTCATCATGATGGGTTCGTCTCATATGCGGTACAAGTATGCCTACATAGCAAAACAGTGCTACAACCGTACTGGCGTCGGATTTAGCGGAAATACAAATCCGGTAACCCAAAATGTCAAATTTATAGAGTTTCTCCAGGCGGAACATTTTACAAAGTCTTTCCGCCGTCATCTTGGTGACATTCAATTCGGAGACAACGATGTGTTGCTGGTGCAGACGGGGGCGCACGATCTCGCCAGGAAGGGCCTGTCCTACTTGATGGACTCGACGGAGAGGTATGTGGATGCGTTGGTCGCGGTCAGAAATAAAGCAAAAGTTCGTCGACACAACTTTATTGTCCTGACCCCACCACCTTTCCCCATGCATGCGACGGTCACGAGAAAGAAAGGAGACAGAAACAGCTTCTGTATTGCTGCATCGGTGCGCAGACTCAAACAATTGTTGGCCAAACACGACTTCGAAGTATTCGACGAATTCAGCATCCTTCGGCCGGTGGCTGAGCGCGACCTGTGCACGGGTCACTACATCTGCCCAATGTTCAACGGAAAGACGTTTGACGTATATGGGGACGTTGGATTCATGGGCGTTCGTCTGATGATGTCTCACGTGTGTAAAGGCAACAAACGATGGCTTTCTCCTCCGTGTGAATGGCGTATTAGTAATTAATTAACCGCTATCCTCTGCAATGTTGATTACATATGGCGCTTCCAAGTCATTTTCTTGCCCATTTAGTCGGGCATCACTTTCTGCATGTTAGTGAGATGATACAACGAGGTCATGCTGTTTAAAATATATAAACACTTTATGCATACAAATTTAAATCAATAACATTGGTTTGCATTTCTGACATATCTACAGTGCTAACTGTACCAGGCTATTTATTAGTGTTACTGGTAAATGACAATTTCGTCGATCCGTGTCCCATAGATACATGTCCCAGTACTCTAATGTCATCAACTTGCGGACAGCGAGACGTTGGGGCCGGAAGTGAAAATTTACATAAAACCAACATGGCGGCAAGCAAGACTTGCGTCCCCTAATAGTTGTGCTACTCCGTCAGTCATCGAGTACGATTGCAGGTACCATTATTTTTAATGTTTATTTCACACGCTGTAATTGTAATAAATAATATAATAATAATAATATATAAGTTGTAAAAAGTTGGATTGTTTGGGGGGACTATGTTCTGTGTCGTTACTGTCGGATGTGCAGATTCTGTAAGTAAGCGTATTTTGTGGCGGCAGTGAAATGTTGAGTGGCACCCCTGGTGGGAGTTATCTGTTCTAGCACATCACGGGGCAGTTATGAAAATATAATTTGTGCACCACATTCTGCACACACAAACACACACACACATACACACACACACACACACATACACACACACACACACACTCACACACACGTACACACACATATATGTGTGTGTGCGTGTATATGTGTGTGGTGTGCGTGCGTGTGTGTGTATGGCTGCACGTGTGTGTGTAATATACATATATATATATATATATATATATATATATATATATATATATATATATATATATATATATATATATATATACATATATATATATATATATATATATATATATATATATATATATATATATATATATATATATATATATATATATATATATATATAATATATATATATATATATATATATATATATATATATATATATATATATATATATATACTGGCGATCCCACATGAGGCAGCAAAGATACCTCCAACATCTCCTTCTCATCAGGCAGAAATACACAGACACCTGTCAGCGCTGTCCGAAGTATAGTTGCAGCAGTAGAATCCTCAAAATAGTGGCAATTGTAATCGGAGATGTCATGACGTGAATATAATTATATTAATTTTGTCTGGGCGTCTACAATGACAAGAATATCCCCTTCAAATGAATCAGCGTCGTCAATGTGCAGACCAGCCTGGTGTAAACGACATGACGCCTCGTCTGGGTACCGTGGGTTCAAGTGCAATCTCATTCTTCTTTCTGGTGAATTCTGCTAACTCATTCTTTCTTCTGGTGTCTTTTACAATATATAGAGAGAGTAAGGATAATTTTGTTGACACATATATATTAATCTGTTTTGTTTGATATGGATAGACTGCTTATTCCATCCACGTAGACGATATGACGCCTTGTCTTGGTACCGTGGGTGCAAGTGCAATTTCATTATTCCTTCTGGTGTATGCTGCAAACTCATTCGTCCTCCTGGTGTGTATTGGAACTGCATTGCCCATATCCTGTGCGTTGGTAGGTGAGTCTTTTACCACATTGAGATGATGAATCGTTTTGTTTTGTTTAACTGTTTTAGTTGCTATGAATAGCCTGCTTAGGCCATCCACATTTGAGTTCAGCCCACCAGCTTTGCATTGCGTTTTATATTGATAGTTTCGCTTGTCATCCTTCGCCAGAGCCCTTGTTACCGCGGTACAGTCAATCATTCAATAAATCAATAAGCAAAGGACAAAATCAATCATCAATCAGTTAATCAATGCTACGCAATGACGCTTTCAAAGTTGATTAATTAATTTAAAAAGAAGTCCTACATACTAAAAATGTCATTCAGTCAAATTAAAAACTATCACTAACATTGAAAATCATTCAAACACCAGCACATTTGATCTAAAATGCACGAGTGAACAAGTGTGTCTTCAGTTGCTTCTTGAAGGCATCAGCTGAAGGACAAGTGGAAGATTGTTCCACAGTGTGACGCCAGCAACGGAGAAGGCTCTGTCCCCAGCTGCGTCCTGGACAAGGACACCTCAAGCAGCAACTGGCTCTCTGAGCGAAGTGTCCTTCGTTGGTTGTGATGTATGAGCATGTCCTTTGTGTGACGGTCCTTCGTTGTGAATGGCCTTAGAAGTCAACGACCACAACTTATACTGCGTACGATACGTAGAACGTGGGTGATATGAACCGTATGGTCCTTTCATTGCCACCAGAGGGCGCTGTTCTGTTGACCATTACGGCCATCGCCGACTGCGGCGTTATAACTGTCGTCATGCTATAGCCACCAGATGGCTCAGATTGTCTGGTCGTGCAGCAATGTTAGCGACCTGCTGCGACAGATAGCTGTTGGCTGTCGCAACGTACACCGAACTTTCACTGTCGCCATCTGTGGCGACATAATCTGCGTCCCGATCACTGTCGCTGCTGTGGCGTGACAACACTCACCTTCTGTACGGTGGTGCCGTCATGCTGACGATCTTGTATATTCAGCAGTCTACAGCTGCTGCTACCGCTGCCGCTGCCTTCTGCTACGGAACACTGACGCTGACCCCAAGGCTGAGATCATTCACGGGCATCGTCTCAGTGCTGCCACCTGGCTGTTCAATCGCCAACATCTTCACTAGACTCGGCACTGCCTGTGTGGTGTCGCCACTGTGGCCAGACCGATGCACACTCCCCGACTATGACATCATTTAGTATATCACCACTGCAACAACTTGATTATAAATTAAAAAGGGACAGATATGGAGTGACATGAAGGAATTATTGGCTGGTAATGCGATTTTGTCTACGACTTGCTACGTCATTACGGCATTGCAACTGTGCATTTGCGTATGCGTAACATAGTTTCAAGCAAAAACGCACGTAATTTTTTCTTATGCACATTTTAAACGCATTCACTATCCACAAGTGTATGCAATGGAAAATAAGAGATTAACTGAAAAAAATTAGGAGTTTACCAAATAAATTGACAGTGTGCGTGCAAACGCTGTGGCAGTGGCGGGTGAAATCGTGAGTGACTTACATTACACTCACTATGTGGCGGCACTTGTGCGGAGTTTGTGTTGCGTGCAGTTGATGGATCTGCGGCGTTATCCGTACGATGGAGCTACTACGTGCTCTCCGTGGTTTGAAACAAAGATGTCACCTCGATGGTTAGCTTTATCTCAACATCCTGCAACTTTCCCAAGACCATTTTTCAGATCCGGGAACATGTTGGCATAGTCCGCACTGTCCATTTGATGCACTGTTGACCTAATTGACTAATGCCAAGCCATAGACTGATGAAATAACAGTTTTCTCATTTCTATCGCATAACAACGGTTCAAAACATGATATACCTCGAAGCGCACAAAATCTTACTAAAGTCCAGCAAGTGTATGTATGTATGTATGTATGTATGTATGTATGTATGTATGTATGTATGTAAGTAAGTAAATAAGTATGTATGTATGTATGTACGTATGTATGTATGTATGTATGTACGTATGTATGTATGTATGTATGTATGCATGTATGTATGTATGTATGATTGTATGTATGGACTTACGTATGTACGAACGTACGTACGTAAGTACGTATGTTCACCAGCAAGCACGAACGCTATTGTTATGCTACTCCTAGATGCCTTGCATTTCGGGTGCCAAACTGTCAGGGGCCAGTTTCATGAGTGGGCGTAAGTCCTATTTATGACGTTGCAAGTGGAATTGGTCGCAAAGTTACGTTAATAGCGTTTCATGATTCAACTTACGACTTACTCGACGTGGTATTAAGTTCGGGGTCCCGTAATGTCAAGCAAATAGGCAACGTCAGACAGACACATACAAGTGTAGAACATTTTATTCAAAAGCAGTCCACGAAACTCAACATTGCACGTACATCCATGGTTTAGAAATTGAGATCAACTTTATAAAAAAATTAAGTTAACAAATCCTAACTCACCAAACTATGACATCATTAACATTAACACATATGTCCCTTTAAAATGTGCACTAATCATTTATAACAAACAATTTATTTAGAGTGTGTGTCACCACTATCCGAGCACATGTCACTACCGAAACAAGAAATGTCAGGGTTAATAAAAATAAAATTTCCGCATACCACTTCAAAAATGTGTCCCATATATTTCAACAAATGAAAACAGACATCAGAGAATTTTTAAATAAATGATTACAAATTATCTAATGTACGTTAGCAAGAACAACGATTTTATTATAGGCGATACTATATCCATACATTTTTTTGCATCACATTTTTCTACGTAAGTTATCCAATGAATTGGGGCCAATACATCTCATTCGTGGTAGCAGAAAATATATAAGCATAGAGGTTTCAAATAGGAAAAAAATTTCATGAACCACCACTACATAGCAAAATATATGTGATGTGTTTAGTCGCACACAAAAAATAAGCTGAATATATAATGTTGTTTTTACTTAATTACGCCGTTATGCTCCTGTCATATGAGTAGGAGAGACCGGTGCTAGTTATATACAGGGCACGTTTTTATATAATCGTTTTACGAAAACATAGCACACATGCGGAGATACCACCGATAGTAGTTGGTTGGAAGTCCACCGGCAGATACACTGTCCAAAATGGGGAATAAAGAAGACGAAATTAACAAGGTGTGGACAAAAATGACTTGGGTGACATGATATCATCTTAGGCATCTATTTGTTATGTTTCGTGAATGAAACTTTAAACATGTCTACTATAAAGTATAGTGGGTTGTGGCAAGTAGCAGTAAAACTGATAAAACAGGATTTGTTATCGCCCACGTGCGTTCAACTGAAAAAATTGTATTTGGGGCAAGTTGTTACAATTGTATTGGTGCAAGTTGTTACAGCTGTAACAATATTCGGGCGGCTCGCACCGATGGCTCAGCCAGCGAGTTGTTTGCGTACAATGCTTAAAAAAAAACTTAATTAACCACGACGTGTGAACACTTTATTTCACTTGTGAAGCCTAGCATATTGGTTTATAACCAGTACTGTTAATGCTAGCAGCGTCAAACAAAATTAACAAGTATCCCAGAAGGGCATAGATGAGAAATAGTTGGACTCTCGATAAGCCAATGGCTTCTTTGTCCATTTGCCCTCTGGGTGTTTTGTCTTGGATAGCAGTTTTGTAAATTTTTTATTTCATAGCCCTTTTTGAGCAATTAAAAAATGTTGCACGATTCATTGAAATGTGGGTGTTTGTGCGCGTGTGAGTGAGTGTGTACGTGCGTGTACCATTCAATAAAGTAGAAGTCGCATTACACAATATATATATTTCCAATCACTATTTCATATTCCATTCAATAATTCATATTTCATTCACAATAGTTTGTTTGTAATAATCCGGTAAATGAGTCATCTTTGGTAACTAAAAATAAAGATATATGAAGTTGTGATCACCTACATTGCTATGTACACTGTGTATAAGATATATAAGTATGTATAATCAAATTAATGTAATAACAGTAACATCTACGAGTGACACTTGCTTTACGAACCATACGTTCTTTGCTGTAACAATGTGCCCCGTATAATGTAACAACTTGCCCCACTTACGGGGCTACTTGTTACACTCGACCGCGCCTGGGAAATTTCACATATCTACCTAAATACAATATGGAATATCAATAATATGGTACATTTTAATAACACGAGTAATAAACTTAATGAATACGTTGAAAGAAAAAATGCATCTACCATATTTTTTTTAAGTGACTTTAACTTAAAATTGTAACAACTAGCCCCGGACTCCGTTACATTTACGTAAGAAAATAATACTGCAAATCAATGTATATAAAATGAAATAATTAATAGCAAAGGACACAATTTAAACAGTTATTGCAATTATGATTGAATGAAAGTACAAAATATGCTTTTGCTGAAATTATACAATACATATATATATATATTAATACATAGGAATGTCGGTGATACAACTCAAGTGGCGCGCTGTGTGTGTGTGTTTGCGTTTGCGTGTGCGTGTGCGTGTGCGTGTGCGTCTGTTTCTGTGTGTGTGTGCGTGTGTGCGTGTGTGTGTGTGCGTTTGTGCGTGTGTGCGTGCGTGCGTTCGTGCGTGTGTGGGTAATTCAGTAAACGTGCATTTATGAACACATACTCGAAAATTCAGTTTAAGAAGCTTAATGAAGCCGAACATCCGAAGAAAAAAGTGAGGGTGCGGGCTAAACCTGAACACTTGGTTATAATGACGATGGAAAGGAACAACCTAGCTCATTCAGTGATGCACAAAATGATTTTATTTTAGTTATTTCCTGAGCTATAAATGACATACTGCTGCATTATATCACACATGTAGCTGAATGACATGCATGCATCTTACTCGGCATGCCTACATTTCAAAAGGAAAGGATATGTATGTATATATATATATATATATATATATATATATATATATATATATATATATATATATATATATATATATATATATATATATATATATATATATATATATATATATATATATATATATATATATATATATATATATATATATATATATATATATATATATATATATATATATATATTTCATTGTACACGTGCTACTTTAAAGCTTAGTGGACTAAAATCGTAGCCTAACGTAGCTGAGCCAAACCTAACGACATTTCCACATGAAGATGCATATTGAAACGCGTGCTTGCATGCTTGCGTGCTTGCGTTCTTGAGTGCTTACGTGCTTGCGTGACTGTGTGCTTGCGTGCTCGAGTGCATTCCGATATATAATTACAAAATACTTTTAATATTCGCAAAATGTGTGTATCCAGTTTGACAAGACGATTTGATACCACTGGGGCCTTCGATGCATCCCGTCGAACGTCCAGTTTAGAACACCGAGCGACATGTCGTAAACGTCAAAGAATGGCGAAATATTTCCATCGTTTTTCATCAATTCCGGCCGAATAACGTCGAACAGTTCCCGGTTTAATTGGTTTATGTACGCGTTTGTTTCATATTTTTCTTCAAAAACTACGCCTCGCCAGTATTTACCTTTCTGCCGTTGATTTTCACTGATTTTACTGAACCAGAATATTCTAGTCTGCTTGGGAACGTATATGTCGATAAGCATCTTCAGGTATTCCATGTCGCTGCGTATTTTACTTCGTCCACTTCTCGCCTTGTCGTGACTCGGTGAGAACAGCAACATCACATCCGGGTAGTTGCCTCCAAGATATTCGCTTAGTAGGAATTCCTGGTAGGTGTTCGACTGGTGGCACTCTGGGGCATCCTTTGACGGATGACAGTTCTTCTGCCACCGATTTCGAACTGTCGTCATTTCCGTGTCCATAAAGAACTCCATCACGATGTACTCGAGCTTTATTTCAGTATCTTTGTCAGTGCACGATACAGCGGCACTTTTGCATCCCATGCAGTCTCTCGGATGTACGAAGATGTCTGAAACGTTCAACTTGGTCCCTTGCGTGAAGTAGTTCACGTCTGGCATTGTGCTTCCAATCTCGCCTTTCACGCCACGACATTTCAGAAACTTTTTCAGTAAGCGCATTGTCGCCTTGTAGTACCGCAGCCCGTTAGAATCCCCAAGAACGACGAGTTTTGTGACGTTTCTTTGCGACAGACACTCACGCAAGTGTTCCGTCGTGATTTCTTCCGACGGGACGCGGCAGATCAGGTGCGTATGAAGAATTCAACCAGTGGCCGCCAGTCGGGAAGTAATTGTGCTTGACGCAATATTTCCTGATAACTTCCACTGAGCAACGAGGCTTTTGTTCCGTCAGATATGAGCTTAGCGGCTGTTCACGCCATACAAATAAACAGAACACAGCGACTGAGAAGAACATCGCGGTAACGAGACAGCGTGAGTTTTTCCTAACGATCATCGTTGTACGGTCTTACGTTGTCTACGTCGCACACACGGGGCGTCTGAAACAGACCAACGTTTTGTTACGCATGTATTCCATGTGCGCATCCAAACCAGGAAAAACGGGAGTGCCCAGTTTTCCAAAAAAGACGCTAGTTGGCAAGAGTTCACACGCCCGCACACAAACCCAGCCTACGAACACATTAGTGCCCTCTTATAAGGCCGCCCTTCTGCAAGCTGCAATAACCTCATAATAATAATAAACTATAGTGTATGTATCCTTCTTATTTGCTGCATGGCTCTGGTTGTAATGGAAAGACAAAAAAATGTAGAACTATTTTCATGAATAACATTTAACAACATTTCCGCATGTTGGATGAATGTAGATAAATTATGACGTTTTCCGATCAGTTCGTTGTCCCGTCAGCGATTATATGAGCATTGTAAATGTTATACTAGGAGGTAAAACGATAAATGAATTACCTTCTGGTAATCCATTTTCATGTGTGTATGTGTGTGTGTGTGTGTGTGTGTGTGTGTGTGTGTGTGTGTTTGTGTGTGTGTGTGTGTGTGTGTGTGTGTGTATGTTTGTGTGTGTGTGCGTGCGTGCGTGCGTTGCAAATGCGTGCATATGCGTGTGTGTATGTGTTTGTATCCATGTTGGGTAGTGCGGGCATGATGAACACCGCCCATGCATATATGCAATACATAGCACATTTAAAGGTTTTGAAAGGTTATATAATACCTTACACCTTAGGAAATAATAACATTAAAGAAATATATAGGTTTTAAGTTTTCTACTCGTCTGTGCAAAATTACTGAACAACCGGGACAAACATCTGTCAACACACTGAACAACCAGGACAAACATCTGTCACACACTGAACAACCAGGACAAACATCTGTCACACACTGAACAACCGGGACAAACATCTGTCAACACACTGAACAACCAGGACAAACATATGTCAACACACTGAACAACCAGGACAAACATATGTCAACACACTGAACAACTTGGACAAACATCTGTCAAAACAATGAACAAACAGGACAAACATCTGTCACATACTGAACAACCAGGACAAACATCTGTCAACACACTGAACAACCAGGACAAACATCTGTCACACACTGAACAACCGGGACAAACATCTGTCAACACACTGAACAACCAGGACAAACTTATGTCAACACACTGAACAACTAGGACAAACATCTGTCAACACACTGAACAACCAGGACAAACATATGTCAACACACTGAACAACCAGGACAAACATATGTCAACACACTGAACAACTAGGACAAACATATGTCAACACACTGAACAACCAGGACAAACATCTGTCAACACACTGAACAACCTGGACAAACATATGTCAACACACTGAACAACTAGGACAAACATCTGTCAACACACTGAACAACCAGGACAAACATATGTCAACACACTGAACAACCATGACAAACATATGTCACACATTGAAAAACCGGGACAAACATCTGTCAACACACTGAACAACCATGACAAACATATGTCACACACTGAACAACCTGGACAAACATCTGTCAACACACTTAACAACTAGGACAAACATATGTCAAAACACTGAACAACCAGGACAAACATATGTCAACACACTGAACAACCGGGACAAACATATGTCAACACATTGAACAACCAGGACAAACATCTGTCACATACTGAACAACCGGGACAAACATATGTCACACATTGAACAACACGGACAAACACCTGTCAACACACTGAACAACCAGGACAAACATATGTCAACACACTGAACAACCAGGACAAACATATGTCAACACACTGAACAACTAGGACAAACATCTGTCAACACACTGAACAACCAGGACAAACGTATGTCAACACACTGAACAACCAGGACAAACATCTGTCACACACTGAACAACCGGGACAAACATATGTCATCACACTGAACAACCATGACAAACATATGTCAACACACTGAACAACCAGGACAAACATCTGTCACACAAAGAACAACCAGGCAAACATCTGCCAACACACTGAACAACCATGCCAAACATCTGTCAACACACTGAACTACCATGACAAACATCTGTCAACACACTGAACAACCAGGACAAACATTTGTCAACACACTGAACAACCAGGACAAACATCTGTCACATACTGAACAACCAGGCAAACATCTGTCAACACACTGAACTACCATGACAAACATCTGTCAACACACTGAACAACCAGGACAAACATTTGTCAACACATTGAACAACCAGGACAAACATCTGTCAACTCACTTTTTCTATGCAAGCATAACAAATAGCAAGGTTAGGGTACACACATTTGATCAGTATAATTTAAGCAAATATCAGTATAATATTTTTAATAAAATGCAGTTATTTTTAACATACGTAATTTATATCTAAAATATCAGTACAGTTTAAAAACATTACGACGTGTAAAGCCATCTCGTTTTCACGACAGTTTTTCTATGCGTGGTTTCACATAATTGAATCACACCATACCGATATATAGGTTACAGACATACATGTTTAAAAATAAGCTCTAATCAATGAGTTATAATTAAATAGTTTCTCAGTGGCTGTGTTAAAATGGCTCTGAACACGGGAGAGGCGTAGTTCAGCAATTAATTTGCTACTTAGCAAATATTTCTTCTAAGGTAATTTCTAATAGCCAACGTTATTACAATAACAAATAAAAAAATCATATGTGAAACTACATCCACGCACATAATAGAACACTTCTCTATGCAACACTTTTATTATAAACATGTGCATATACATGAATGTTTCAAATTTGTTTTTAACAAATATTATCTCATGTTCACAGTTGTTTTTAAATGTGTGTGTGTATATATATATATATATATATATATATATATATATATATATATATACATGTGTATATAACATTGCGCATGTGTGTATAATGTTGCAACTAATGTATTAGATCATGTGGATGGTTTCCCAGCAGACCACAGGTTTATACAAAGTAGGTTGGGCTCATTCAGACCATGTCCATATATGCTTGTTGTTCCTTAGTCTATCTTAGAAAACATGTTAATTGTGGCTGACAGTGATCACAACTACTATTAGGTGACATACACACTTTCTTCCTCTGTCTCTCCCTCCCAATGTCCCTCTCTCCCTCCCTCCGTCCCTCACTCCCTCCCCCATTTTGTCAATCGTTTCGAGCTTTACGTCCTTTCCTTCTCTTAAACATGGTCTTTTAAAAATCCCTTTAAACCTTCTCTTTTACTTTCTTTTTTCTCAGTTGCACTCCACCAAAGTGCTGCTTTTTGGTCGTCTTTCTGGTGACATTCTCAGCACATGACCCAAGTACGTCCGGACACTTGATTGATTAGGTTGCGTGAACAAACGGCAGTCACAATGTCATCGGCAACTGATGAAACTGTTCCAGTAAATTTATGGTCTTTCCTTACATAAATTTACAAGTTGAGAAGCCAGAAGACCGCAATTGAGCATAAAGTTACCGTTGGCTCACGCCGTTGTTATAACAATACATATCAAATTTACTTCCTTGATGGTCTACCTTTATATCACATTACTTTCACTCATTCATCGCCGCAAACTACATGTATGTAGATCAGTGATCCGACTTTCCGTGATCACCAGGTGGGCATTCAATACATTTCCAGTGGATCATCCTTCAGACAAATTCCACGTTTTACGGGTGTGTGTTCTGTGTCCAGCGCACGTTAACGTACGCTACGCATTTAGGGTATCAAATCACATTTACTGAGGTAATTAAGGGTATATATTTTGACATATCATACTCTAGTTAACATCATTAAATAAAATATGTTCGTGAATGAATCTATATCACATATAATGAAATAATGCATACTTAGCACGCTAAAATGTATCTATTTGAAAAGGTTGCCTCTTTGGCATAAGTCTAAAACCTGTTTATTTTGGTGGGGGTCAGTTAAATAAATTCATTTTGAAATTATAGTCAAGTTGAACCTGATATCTTGAGTGGGGAACTGTTAGGAACGGTGAACTGCATCCAGTGGCGTATCTACGACCTCGCAAAGGTGGAGGCCAAAGGTTGCCAAGCTTAATCACACATTAGTTCACCATGCTGCCGTGTAGTGGCGCAACAGGTCATATAAGAAAAGAAAATTAAGCCAATCCCCCCTAACTACGCAACTGACTGCGCCCTTGCATTAGATAGAACATGCGTATATGCAATATATGTACATCATCAGCGACGCTGCCGGGAAAAACACGACTGAGTGGACCAACAAGGCATGGATGAGAAGGAGGAATGCTGGGAACTCCTCCCAGTTCCTTCAACAACAAAAAACAAAACAATCGGGCTAGATTAAACTGCACGCGCCTAGCTTCAGGATCTGGAGTGCGACTTTTGAATCATACGCAAGAAGAAAAAGGGATATGCGGTAGTGTCAGTTTATATAGTACTACATATAATTAACCAATTAAATTAATAAACCAAGCAAACTTTAAAAGAAATGTTATTTGTTTTGTGCCTTTGTAGCATACAGAGATCAGTCCAACTGTAGGCGTAGTACTTAATCAGTGTGCGACACCATGTTGAACATGCTTTAAGCCAACACGCACGAACGCACGCAATCTCGCTCGCACGCACGTTCGCACACAAGCACGCATCATTTGGTCAAACGCCATTTGATCATCCGATGTTTACAACTGTATTGGATTCAAGAATAAACTATAATTGTTTTGATTATTGTAATGATAGTGTGACCACAGTAACCAAATATCGTGGGCAACATGTTGTAGATCCGTTTTGTCACGACTTAGCAGAAAGACAACAACTGGTGTTTTCCAATATAGACCAAGGGTGGCATGACACTGATACTAACCTTACAACAACCGACTTGTTTGACGTACAATCCACGTGTTACGCTGTCTCTCTTCGTGCTAGGAAAACCCGTCAGTCCGCTCGGCTCGCAGTAAAAACAGAACGCGACAGATTGAAGTTGTCAGAATGGCCACGCATGAGTGAGCTATGTATGTTGCTGTGTCAGTGGTATCGAGAGCACGTTTCTGAGCTTCTTTTTCACCACATCAGTGGCGTCAGAGTAATAGGCATAAGATAGTAATGGGCGCAGGGTATTAATGGGCGTATGATATATATTAATTTGCGCGGGAAAATAATGGGAGAGTAGAGTAATGGGCGTAGACTGAAACGTATTTATGTCAACTATAATCTCATGTATGGACATAAAATAAAATTTCATGATATGGCCAGGAAGACTCACATAGATGTTCAAAAGGTATGACTTATATAGCCTATATTGAATCAACTATAGCCTACATTGAATCAACTATAGCCTATATTGAACCAACTATACCTACACTGAACCAATTATAGCCAACATTGAATCAAATGTAGCCTAAATTGAACCAACTATAGCCTACATTGAATCAACCATAGCTTAGACTGAACCAACGTTAGCCTACGCTGAACCAACATGGCCTACACTGAACCAACAATGGCGTACATTGAACCAACCATGGCCTACATTGAGCCAAACATTGATTATACATTGAACCAACCATGGCCAACATTGAACCAACTATGGCCTACATTGAACCAACCATGGCCTAAATTGAACCAGTTATATCTGTTCCATCATTTTGACAGATCACGTCTGTTTCAAAGAACCACAATTCTGCTAATAATTTAATTTGACGGCTATCGTTTTAATTTCAATGTTTCGGCTCTAATATCATGCCTAGATTGTTTGTTACTGAACGGCAAGGGTGCTATTATTTACAAACAGATAACGGTCAAATTTTATCTTTGAAATGTATGTATATATATATATATATATATATATATATATATATATATATATATATATATATATATATATACATTTCAAAGATTTAATTTAACGTTATATGTATATATATATATATATATAGCCTATATTACATCATATATATATATATATATATATATATATATATATATATACATTTCAAAGATTTAATTTAACCGTTATATGTATATATATATATATATAGCCTATATTACATCATATATATATATATATATATATATGTGTATGTATATATATATGTATGTATATATATATATATATATTTATATATATATATATATATATATATATATAATCCATTCACATAATCCATGTAAAACAAAGGTAACCAATGAATACAAAGGAAACACAATAGTTATTGATACAGACAAATGAATAATTATGTTAAACGCCCATACGTACGGTTGTAGACGATGGTGGCCGTCTTTGCTTGCTATAGGCCTATCGTTGGCCAACTCTGAGCGGTGTTCAGTGTCAATCTCGTTTATCTTCAAAACGGTATACTCAGATTCGGGATTATTGTGGAGCGTTTTGATATACACGTTTATTCGTTTTGACAAAGTGGCGAACATATATTAGCCTGCAGGCCACATCCGCTTTGCCCATGACAATTAAAAATGCACCGAGGACCTAGTCCATTGACGGGAGGTCGGTCATGACAAAGGCGTAGAGGTGAAACCAGTGGGATATCTAGGATCTAGTTACCATGCAGCATCGGAAAAAAACGATAAAAACAATCCAAGCCAAAGGGAGGTCACGGCCCAATAGCCTCCCCTCTAAATATGCCACTGGGTGAAACTTGGCCGTTACGAAACTTAATTTTTTTAGTAAAACAAATCTTGCTGATATTGTAACATGTTGCCTTTTAGGTATTTACGATATCGTTTTCAGTGTTGCTCATACACTAGTTAGCCATTTGACATGCATGTAAAAAGCAACTTTCCTTCAGAGACGTCACTTGGCTTCAAGTTTATTTGTAAAGCATGGTGACTTCACGTGTACTATGACAGTATCCAGGATTTTTCAATTTCTTCTGTGGAATATTTTACTTCCCGTGGCGTTGACACTATATATAAGTGAACAACGACTTTCCGTTTCTCTTCCGAAAGACCCAGGCAACTTGACGTGAACGAAAATGCCCAAGTTTCGAAACGGGAGTACTTTGATTCGAACCCCGGTAACCTCGACGCAGTACCACACATCAAATCTCCTTCATTCGCACGGAGTCTCCGTCATTTTGCTAAAGAAAAAAAATCCCCTTCCCGGAGATAGAAATCTCCGTCATTTTATTTTCACCGGACATTAAAATGGGAAGAAATTTGTTTACCATTTTCTCTTTATTTCGTGGATCGTCCTGTAATTATTAAGATGGCCTGTTGTATGTTGCACGAAAAGATCACGATAATTTCGGGCGGCGGCTGTGTGGTATACGGTATATATATATATATATATATATATATATATATATATATATATATATATATATATATATATATATATATATATATATATATATATATATATATATATATATATATATATATATATATATATATATATAATATATATTAAATTATATCGAATGCCTCCAAACTGCAACAATTGTTAGTAATATTCTTGTTTCTAGTTACATAGGTACATGCATATATATATATATATATATATATATATATATATATATATATATATATATATATATATATATATATATATACACGCACACACTCACACACACACACACACACACACACACACACACACACACACACACACACACACACACACACACACACGCCGCCCAAATTTCAATAAACCTCCATTTCAAAGATATAATTTGAAACGTCAACAGGTTGAGCTCAGATTCGAGAAAGATGTACAGTAGTGCGCCATCTAACGTTACGTTCAGGGTAAATCTTGACAATAGCCATATCTGACTAACAATTTACGATTCCAGGTCGTTCCCGTGGGAACGGGTTTATACCACGCTGTTACCGCAAATACACAGAGCCTGTAAAAATAACACGCACGCACAAACACACTCACACACGCAAGCATGCGCACACTCTCACACACATACATACTCACACACACTTCCATACACGCACGCATGTACGGACGCACACACACACACGCACACACAAACACTATGCGTCACAGGAATTCATAGATGAAACAGCTCAAAATGCTAGCCACTTCATCATCCCAACCGGTCCAATTCTGCATCTTTTTCCACAGCACACACAAGTCCCCGTTTCCACTTGGCTCTCCCGGGCCCCATGCCGTGTAGTTGAACGGCTTTCCCGTCGCCTTCCACACCCACTGCCCGTTCTCCTTCTTCCCTGAAGTGTGGAAACGATCACAATGTTTCGGCAATTCTGAAAATCAACACATCGAGATTTGTCGTTTTGACGATCGTCGACCAACTAACTTGGCTGAAAATTGAGACAGATAAATACGCATCATATACTTCTGTCCGGGGATTTGGCTCATTTCTTGTCTGCACAAAGCATCACGGGTGTAAAATAGCCAGTAAATTGGAGAGCCATACAAAAGAGATACTGCGCGAAGACTATTCGTTCAGATATTCACCTCTGTATGTAGCCAGGTACACATTTATATAGCTGAATGAACTGAGGCAACGTGGGATGAACGAAATTTGCCAACGTTTCGAAACGTCAGCAAGAGGATTCAAACCCGGGTTCTCTCGGTTGAGAGCCCAATGTTCTAACCGCTACGCTATCGTGCCCCGCGTATTAGTATCGATCATGATAGGTTATTATTCTCCCCATGTTATTATTCTCCCTATGTTATTACTCTTCATGTTTTATTTATTTTCCCTATTTTATTATTCTCCCCATTTGATTACTCTTCATGCTTTATTTATTTTCCCTATTTTATTATTCCCCCATTTTATTTTCCTTCCCTATTTTATTATACTCCCTGTTTTATTATTCTCCCCACGTTATTATTCTCCCCATTTCATTATTCTCTCCATTTTATTATTCTCCCCATTTTATTATTCCCCCCATTTTATTATTCTCCCCATTTTATTATTATTATCCCTATTTTATTATTCTTCGTACAGTGGAATAGTAACGAAATTTCCAAACGCCTCGAGGCCGTTGGATGACACGGAGAGCATCTCACCAAAAATTCCCATCAGTGGCGCCACATAGTGAATGTAATTTAAGTCACTCACTGCCACAACTTACATTTGATGTGCAGACTCAGCACATCGTAATTTCATTTGGTAAATTGTAAATGTTTTCAATAAATCTCTAAATTCCAATTGCATGCAATTGTGGATAGCGTTCGCGTCGAACATGTTTATGGGGGAACTAAACAACGTTCGTTTTTGTTTGAAACTATATTACGTATATGCAAATGCACAGTTGCAGTGACGCAGCAAGTGGTTCATCCGACATACCACGCCGTACTGTCCATTTTCAATGTATAATCAAGTTGTGGCAGTGGTGATGTAGAGAGTGACGCCACTTTTGGGGAGTTTATATTTTACCTTGAATGGCGGGAAGGAGAAAATGCCACTCGCTATCTGACTCAATGGAAACAAGATCTCCTCCGTCGGCAAGACACCGCTGCCTTCCTTCTGTCCACGAGACATGGGTGTAGTTCAATTTGTAGCAAACACGTTTCCCGCCGAGTTCGTGGCAGATTCTGCCTGATAAAACAACAGTGCATCTTAGTAGTTACCTTTTTAACAATGCATATACTTGTAACAGGCAAAATGGGTGATTCGAACGTACACAATCGATCGGGGATTTCTGGCATATTTTCCGTCACACTTTAACACTGATATCTCAAGGGGGTTTCGGGACGAAACCCCGAACACCCATGAAGACGGACATGAGTTACCGCATAGTTTCCAGTAGACACCCAGTGCACGATCACTGACTAAGTCTTGTTTCGTTGCACTACTCAGTCATCTACTAACGACAATCGAGAGCTGGTCCTCGAAAATCCGCGAAAATCATTGTAAAAAGTAACAATCTTCGTTTAAAATAACTACATCTGTCATTATAAGTAATCAGCAAATACAGAACCCGAGAAATATGTCAGGAAAAAAGCGAGTAAGAAAGTTGACGCAGAAAGAAGATCGGCAGAAGACACATCGCCACGAAAACAACCAAACCAAGATGGCGACGTCCGCGAGCTTGTGCACAACAACGTGCGGTTGGCAATTGTCGGCCTCCTCGAAAATGATGCCGATATCATGAAAGCGATTGTCACGTCAGTAACAGATGCCATCATCAACAGTCTGATGGAGAATGATATTTTTACTGCAAAGCTGGTGGACTCGGTGCTGCACGCCAAAGCCATGGACGATATTAAGCAGCATATCTACGAAGCTAGTACTATGGACAACGAGAAGTCGGCCCAAGAGACTACAACACTGCAAGCGCGTGTATCGGACCTAGAAAATGAAAACGTGAGACTACGGAACGAGACAGACAGTCTCGAACAGTACAGCCGGCGCAACTGTCTCGTTTTCCACGGGATTCCGGAAAACGAGAAAGACACAACCGAAGCCGTTGTGAGGATCTGCCAAAGTAAGTTGGGTCTGCCGATCGACCGCAACTGCATCGACAGAAGCCACCGACTGGGCAGGATGACCGGCGAAACCAGCCAAAAACCGCGAGCTGTCATCGTCAAGCTGACGTCCTATGCCCCACGGAATGACATATTCATGGCGAAGAGAAAGATGAAGGGCAGCAAGATCGTCGTCACGGAGAATTTAACAAAACGGCGAAGCGAACTACTGACCAAAGCGCGGACAGCACCAAACGTGGCAGCAACTTGGACGACAGACGGAAGAATCATTTGTTTGCTGGCAAGTGGGAGAAAGATGACAGTCACTACGGAACAGCAGTTGAGGGGTTTGTACGATTGTTAAACGGACAAACCATTGATATGACCTATCAACACAAACATGACTCTCAATGCCAATGGATAACGTTACTGCCGTTGGTGTGAGTACTGCTGTGACCAAAGACTCTTTATATTTAGTAATTTTTTTTACATTTTTTCAGTTGTATATTATATATGTTATCACACCTCTTTATTCTACGTCTGTACTTGTATGCATGCCATTAACACATGGGATCTGTGCAAATGTAATGTGGCCAAATATAAATCTATTAACTATATCTCAAAAATGCTATGATATATGGTATACAAGAAATCGAACCTATGTGCAGGTATTTAGAAGCAAACCGAATATAACGTATAACCTACGGCTACATTTAAAATGTTGTACCAAGGGCCATACATTTCTACATGCTAACTCTGACCAAGTAATTGATGGGCAAATTCAAAAGTATCTAATTAGTAAAATCATTACTTATTATTCTCTGAAAAATGTCAGTTAACACTGAAGAATTCTTAAGACACAAAGGCGGCATTGAAGAAAATGACCTAACAAAAATTATAAACATAGATCTAAATGAAAGCTTCATCAGCATTAAAAGTAAATACCATAACGTTGACGACTCAAAAACATTTCTAAAAAGGCACACAAATAAGTTAACCATTTTAAGCCTAAATTTAGATTCACTGAGCTCTAAAATTGATGAACTGAATATTTTAATTAGTACTCTTGCTGAATCAGATGTGCAGATAAATGTAATTTGTATACAGGAAGCAAGAATTCGGAAAAACACAGATACACAACATCTTAATCTAAAAAATTACACCATGACAACACAGGCATCCACAGATAGATGTTCTAAGAAAGGAGGGCTAGTCACATATGTATCAAATAATATCACAATATCAAACTCCAAAGCATATAATACATACTCAACCTGGGAAGCTTTATGCCTGGATATTGTTGATGACTCAAATAAAAAGATAACAATTTGTAATATCTACAGACCCCCGAAAAACAACAACAACCATGCCACAATTGACTTATTTATGCAAGAATTCAATCCTTTAGTCTTAGACATTAACAAGAATGCCAAAAATGTAGTACTAACAGGTGACTTCAACATAGATCTATTGAAACTTAACTCGAACGAAAAATTTCAAGAATTCTATGATACTTTAACCAAAATAGACCTGCTGCCTGTTATAACACTACCCACAAGAATGTCAGCCAGAAATGCAACACTGATTGACCAAATATACTGTAAATCATCAAACCCTCTTACTATAGCAGATAGTGGCATATTGGCAGCAAAAATCTCTGATCATATGGCAATATTTGCGGCACTTAATTTCAATATCAATAAAACATATACTGTAACTGATAAAATTAGCATGAGATCATTCACTGGAAGAAACATTGATAGCTTTACCAACAAATTAGAAGATATAAACTGGTATCAAGTCTTTGATCACAATCCAACAGCAGATCCACTCATATCGTACGATAACAAATTTTCTACCAAACTAGCGGAGGTAATGAACAATCACTTCCCATTGAAAGATGTAAAGTTTAATAAATACAAACACAAGAAGTCGAAATGGATGACTTATGAACTCCTAGCTAAAATAAAAAAGCGATACAAACTATACTTAGAAGTACACATGACAAGTCCTAACTCAAATATAAACAAACTAAAATTAACTGAGTTGGAAAATAAAGCAAAAGAAAATTAAAACGAGAAGCAAAGGCTACTTATTATAACCTGCAATTTAGTCAATACAGGAATGACACCAGGAAAACATAGCTGATGTTATCAACAAATCCAAAATACAAAAACAATTTCCGACATATTTCAATGTAAATGAAACCAAGATAACAGATAAAAAAGTAATAGCAACACAATTCAATAACTTCTTCATAAATATTGGACCACACCTTGCAAACAAATTAAACACTAATGGGAAACCAAGCTTCAAATCGTATCTAAAAAAAGAACAAATGATACTAACTTTCAATTTACACCTGTCAGTGAAAATGACACAAAAAAATATAATAAATAACTTAAAGTCAAAAAGAAGTATGGGAATTGACAACATTTCTTCAATATTGCTGAAAGCTTCTGTTAATGTCATTGCCAAACCCCTTACCAGTATAATTAATCAATCTCTACTTAGTGGAAAATTCCCTCAAAAATAAAAAATTGCTAAAGTTATTCCTGTCCACAAAAAAGATGATAATCATAATTTCAACAACTACAGACCAATATCTCTTCTGCCGTACATATCTAAAGTCTTTGAAAAAATAGTTTATACTCAACTATTCCACTATCTCACTCTTAATAAGCTCCTCCACCCAAATCAGTATGGTTTCAGAGCTGAATATTCTACTGAACTGGCAATATCTGAATTAGTTGACAGAATATACTTAAATCTTGACAAAAAAAGTTTACCACTGGCAATATTTCTAGATCTGTCAAATAAAATCCTTATCAACAAACTCAAACATTATGGCATACAAAATACTGAACTAGAATGGTTTAAAAGCTATCTACTGCACAGACAGCAATACGTGGAATTCAGCAACATAAAATCACCCTTGAAAACGATTACTACTGGAGTCCCCCAAGGTTCAATTCTATGGCCATTATTATTCCTAATATACATCAATGATCTAGCAACAGCAAGCACCAGTTTCTGTCCAATCATGTATGCAGATGATACCACCCTGCTGAGCACGCTAAATACATTTACAAATGATCAAACGAATGAATTGGCTATATCCAACAACATCAATTCAGAATTGATTAGAATAACAGACTGGTTAGCAATAAATAAACTGTCCCTGAATGCTGCAAAACAAAAATGACTTTTCACCATAAACAGAGAAAATTAAAGAACCACGAAGTACCTAACATTAAAATAAATAATACACCGGTTGAACGGGTGACACAATTTAAATTTCTTGGAGTCATAATAGACTCCAACTTAACATGGTCTCCTCATCAAAACTTCATCGCCAACAAACTATCAAGGATATGTGGAATTCTCTCTAGATTAAAACACTACATACCAATACACATCCTAAAGATAATATATTCTTCGCTATTTATGTCACACCTGCGCTATGGTACATTAGCATGGGGCGGACAAATAAACAAACGAATAAACAAACTACAAAAGCAAGCAATTAGATCTATATCAAACAGTAAATATAATTCACACAGTACACCTTTATTCAAAGAACTAGAACTGTTAAAAGCAGACGACCTCTTTAAGCTGTCATGCATGACCTTTTTCTACAGATACAAAAATGGAACCATTCCAGAATATTTTGAAGACATGTTCACTGGTAATGGAAATGTATCATCTAAACCAAAAAGACAAAGAAAGGCACCACAACGCTTTACCGATATAATAAATAATTTTCCCCAAAACTATAATTTTAACATCCAAATTAAACAAACTAATACAATATACTGCCGCCTTTGTATCAGACATACAATACCAAAATTACTTCAAGAAAACTTTCTTCCACAAATTGCCATGGAGAAAATTAACACCCATTCGTATCAAGGCTTTGTGAATTACTCCAAAAAATATATCATAAGTAAATATGACTTGGAATGTAATATCAGTAACTGCTACATCTGCAAAAAGAATATGCCAGCTGAAGCCTAGAAATGTATGGTATGCCTTCGTCATCATTATCATGTTATCATGATAAACTGCATTACTTAATAATTCATAGCTCTGTAATATAATATTATACTGAATATTCATTCAGTAATATTATCACTGTATTTTTTTTATTATTATCAAAACAGCTGGTTTTTGAGTTCCTCACAACATAATTTGTAACTAATAAATTTGGAACTAATGTATTATTTTTAGTGTCAAGATTTTAATTGTATTTTTACAAGAATAATGTATTTAACCTTTCTGTATTATTTAACTTCTCTGTAATTATTATAGGATAATATTGATAATTATATTCGATTCACATTTTATTCACATTTATACATACGAAAAAAAAATAGTATTCATATTATTTGCACTATATGTATTTTTGCTAGTATTATTATTATTATTATTATTTGTTAGTATTATTAGCACTGTTATATTTGTAGGCAAAGTTAGCAACTCCACTCCACATGTACTCTAGTCAAACAGCAGTAATAATGATTACTGCACCATACGTAGTCATAGGGAGGCTTGTACGATAGCGATCTCTCAGGTCTTAGTGCAAGCCTCCCTGGATCATCAAAACTATGTAAAATATGTACAAACTATTATTTGACTCTGTATGTATGATCTAAACAAATAAACTTCACTTCACTTCACTTCACTTAGGTTTGTGTGAGCGTGTATTAGTTCCTCAAACTGGCATTCACATTAAGTAGTAACACGAACAATTGTTTACACATAAACGTTTAAGGACTTCGTTAAGCTATACACTTGTTTCTGGCGTCAACGTGTGTGTAATTGCGCACTGTCACTCCTGGCAATCAATGTCACTCCTGGCAATCAATTTCACTCCTGGCAATCAATGTCACTCCTGGCAATCAATGTCACTCCTGGCAATCAATGTTTGAATGAACTAAAACTGCATGCAGGTAAGTGACATATTTGGAAGCCGTCCTCGAAGCAATTAGGTCAATGCCCCATCTAGCGATTAAAGCAATTATTCGTGGAGCCTCTGTTAAAAAGTTGTCCGTGTAAGGTATTGTTTTTCATTTGAGCTTTTAGCTACATAAAGCAAAGGTTGTGTTTAGGACTTTTGTATAGGGAGTAGGCCCTGTTAAACAGTTCATCGTGTCGCCAATGTAACATGCGTACAACTTTACCATATCGTAACCAAATCTTCTTGGTACCTTTGTTTCTTTCTTTCTCCACCCATTCGTAGATCGAGTCCACCTGTTTCATGAGCGCCGCCTGTCGATCACTTATTAACTGCAGTGTAGAAATCATCTGCTCCGTGAGCGCCGCCTGGCGACCATTAGTGTCATCATTAGAACATTGCTCAGTTGTAGGCTGACCGATCAAGCAAGTGAACATCAGACTCAGCGCCAGTAGACACCGGATGACATGTCGTTGTGTCATTGGTGACGTCATGTCAGATGTGCAGAAAACTAATCAAAGAAAAATTTAGTATATTAAATGAGCAGAGTAGGTAGGTGCGATCATTGTTAACATAATAGTTAATTTAGACAAGTGCGTACGCAAAATAATACATTACATAAAGTAAAATATTAAGTTTATATATATTAAGTTTATATATATATATATATATATATATATATATATATATATATATATATATATATATATATATATATATATATATATATATATATATATATATATATATATATATATATATATATATATATATATATATATATATATATATATATATATATATATATATATATATTGTTTGCAAATAAATAACAGTCATTCAGACCCGTAGCTAGGCTTCACTACAGAACGTCGTACTTAATATTAAATATATTAACTAGTATCATTGTCGACCCAGACGGTTCGCCTTCGTCCTGGCTTGTTCTCCACCCATACCCCCACCCCCGACTCCGCCTTCGATTTATGTTAAGATTAGACTGTGGCTTCTTCTTAACCAGTGTCCACATTTTGCTAGTTTATATCGCTTCAGCTTTGTCTTCTTGTCAACCAAGCAGACTCGGAGTATAGGGAGCCAAATATAGGGTCACGGTCCAGACTAGCGACTTGACTAATTGCATTTTCAGACACAACCCAACGTCTGCCGGTTTCCAGACTAGTTGTCAATTAGTTGGAATGTAACACTTCTGGCAATAGCCAATGGAATTCGCACATCTTGTGTGCTATTGGTTTTAGTGTTGATTAGTGAATCAATAAATATGAAATAGCCTGACTGATTGATTTGTTTGCCACTAATGTTGAAGGGCTGATCATCAAATAGATCCGTGACATACGTCTTGACAGCATTGCTTTTCAGGCCGAAACTTAGACTAGTATTTTCTCAGTAGCCTGTTGTGTAAGTTCTTTTGATCTGGCAATCAATGCCAGATCAGATCATGTTAAAGCTTCAGATGCAAGTAAGTCTCAGATAAACTGGTCACGTTGTGGTGGGTATGTAACAACATATGATGTATTCCCAAATGTCAAAACTGTCAAAACAATAACTATATTAATGTTTGACTTTAAACGAAATGTGTTGTTTGTTGTTGAAATGTGTCTTTGTTCGTTCTGCTGGCCGACAAAACGAGAGAATCACGTATGCTATTTCCAAACAGCTGTGTCAACAGAGTTGTCGACTGTATGACCCAATTTGATTGCCGTTTATTCAGGGCAGATGACCTGAAAACAACTGAATGAACTACATTTAGTATCTAATCGAGATTACACACCGTTGTTCCAAATGTAGACCAATAACAGCAACGTTAAGCTACAGATACCTCACAAAACCGAGTTGTTTGATGTGAGCGTTAAGTTGCCTTTCGTTCTCCTTGTTTCGGGGTTCGACACAGTCCGCTCTGTTGGCCGCGTAAACAGGACGAGCATACTGACTTCGTCACAATGACTATGCATGAGTGAGTTATATTTGTGACCCTCGTTTTCCGGGGGTCTTGTGAGTGGCATAAACTGTATGTGGGTGCAGATCACAATTTTACTTCCGGGTTGATTGTACACGAACAACATGGTTTTGAGACAGTTCGTCCTTTCGACGATTCCTTGCACACTGAAAAATTGGCGATCTTTTATTTTCTGACCTAACCATAAAATCGACCAGCTAGAGCACACAATCTTCTCCTCGTATATGTATCGTCCATATACATATGTCACATTGTCAAAAAAGTGCATTTACTTTCTCAAAACGAAAAAAAAATTAAACTAAAATTGTACGTGCGTGCTTCATTCAAGCAACAAAACACGCATACAGAAATGCATAACTGTACCATGTTTCATTTCACATATAGCAGCGCCGTCGCACGGATTATTGGTGAAACTGAACGACGCCTTGTCATATGCATTGATTTTACGGTAGCCTTATATATATATATATATATATATATATATATATATATATATATATATATATATATATATAATTTCGACATACGGTACCGCCCTGGTCGCTGTAATGCTAATGCTGACGGATTGTCACGCCTTAGTGAATGCAACAAGACATGCATCAACATCCCCACTGTCGAAGCTAGCCTTGCAATGGTCACACAGACGTCTCACTTGCCAGTGAATCTGAGGGTAGCGGTGATGGAGGAATCCGCCAATCGTGAGATTGCTAAGTGTTGTGAATACAAGGTAAATACAAATCCCGCAGAACAGGCGACAACAACATTGCCAGGACTGCCGAAAGAGGCATTGGGAGAATTACAGGCTGCTGATTCCACCATTGGTAGACTCATCTATTACCGGAAGATAGGAAGACGCCCGACAGTGGACGAGAAATCATCTGAGACAGCAAATGTGATCCAGTTGGTACGCCAATGGGATCACATTGTGAAACAAATGGAGTTCTCTACCGGCGCGTGCTAGACTCTAAAGTTGGCGAAATTGATCAATTGTTGTTGCCAAGATGTTTGCAAGATAACGTACTAGAAAGTTTGCACAACAAACAAGGTCACCAAGGAGTGGAGAGAACAGAGAAACTGGTGAGAGCACGCTGCTACTGGCCGACGTTACACAAAGATGTACAAACATGGATTAATCTGTGTGAGCGTTGTACGCTTGGTAAATTTCCCGCAAAGAAGATGAGAACACCACTGGGAAGGCTCATTGCTACACGACCCCTAGAGGTGGTCGCCATCGATTACAGTATTAGAGCCCTCGTCAGATGGTCGGGAAAATGTACTCATAATCACCGATGTCTTTACAAAGTTCACAGTTGCAGTAGTAACCCGAAACCAGAAAGCAGAGACTGTAGCCAAGGCACTGGTTACACAATGGTTTGAACCTTACGGTATTCCGCAGAGGATACACAGCGACAATGGGCGCAACTTTGATTCAGTGCTAATAAGTGAACTTTGCAAACTATATGGAATTCAGCGTTCTCATACTACTCCCTACCACCCAGCTGGAAATGGCCAATGCGAGCGGTTTAACCGGACACTGCATGATCTACTGAGAACATTATCGGAGAAGAAGAAGAGAAGGTGGGCTGAGCATGTACATGAAGTGGTCAACGCCTACAATCTGACTCCACATTCCAGCACGGGATACGCACCATTCTACCTGATGTTTGGCAGAGATTCTAGACAACCAATCGACCTACTGCTGGGTACAGGAGAACAGGAGGTGGAGCCAAGTGACTGGGTTTCCAATCACCAACAACGATTGCAAGAAGCCTATCAACTTGCACGAAGACAGCTGGTACACGAAGCTGATAGTCGTAAGAAACACTACGACCGCAAGGCACGTGATCTTCCCTTGTCGTTTGGACAACGAGTGTACCGTAGAAAACGTGACATTCGAGGTCGTAACAAAATCCAAGATGTTTGGGAAGGAAAAGTATACAAAGTTGTTGCGAGAAAGGGAAAGAACGACGTGTACGTGATCGAACCAGCTGACGGGTTTGGAGAATTACGAACTGTGAATCGGGTGGATCTTCGATTGTGTCCCCAACCAGAAACAACAACGAGGCGGAAGCTGCCCTGTCTTCCTGATGAGAAGACAATAGACCCTGACCGTCATGAAGAATTATCCGACGACGAGCGACTGCAGTGGAGATGCATAATACGAAGTTCACTTCCACAACCACTGGACCGCGTGAGCAGCAGTGATGACAGCGGCGACAGTCCGATCAACGATGGCTGTGACGTAACGACAGACACCTCTGAGGCAGAAAGATCACATGAGGACATTACAACAGTGCGGCGATCGTCACGAACAACGGCAGGATGGCATTCGAACCGTTTTAGAGAGCCACGTTCGGCTTTGAATGGACACTAGAATTAACATGACTTGTGTTTAGTTAACATTAAGGCAATGTTAGCAAAAGTGGGGTGGATGTGACATAGTCACTTGTCGGTTCGAGTAGTTTAGTTACCCACCACATGATGGCAGCACCCAGGGTAATGTAATGTAATTTAGAGAATATAGTTAGTGAACTATTATTGCTATGTTTATTTGTCCTGTAATTAGTTGTATTTACAGTGTAGGTAGTTGGTCTTATTACTAATAATTCAGTTGTTTAAACATAAATTTTCACCCTAGAGACAGGGGTCACGTGTGGTCAGTGGAAGGGGCCCTGCCCCAGTGGGCCAGGCGTGATTCTACAGTTAATGACAACTATGTTTTGGTAAGTCCCTAAATGATGTTTTCTACCTTATTAAGCAATGTTTTCAATTTATAATTGTATCATACTGTATGATAGGGAATTGTCCATCTGTTTATGTCAAGGCATTTACTTTATCAGTTATAATTACTTAGTGGTGACTTTGATTACTAATATGTGGAAGATCAGGAATAAGTGGTCATTGGACCTTAGGGAAGAATGCCCAACAGGGCTTAATGAGATTTTTACCACTTCCAGTCAGTAGCTTGTAAATGTACAGATCCCTTTAGAAAGTTAAGTTTTGATCCTGTTTAGTGGTGCTACTGTTATAGTTAATATGTTATAAGATGTGATAGACATGGTGCAAGCATAACTTGTGCATGTATATAGGTATTATGTAACTGTCCCTACAGTTAAGCCAGGATCAGTCTGGTGCCCTCTCTCCCTTTGAAGTTACATTGATTAATTGCTCTAGGAGGTGGCTGGGCGAGGGCTGATCTTGAGTATTCCCTAGAGACATGTAAGTTGAGCAGTGTCCAAGACTTGCTTGTAAACAACAGTGGAATGACAGCTAGGCTAGTCAGGGTATGCACATGTGAAATTGACAACATGGTTGACTGTTGAATTTATTATATTAAGGCTGTTTTACATGTAGAGTACTAGTATTACATTAATACCTACAAGTATGATTATATATTAGTACTGAATAAGATAACAGGTATTTTACAGACAATATTGTGTACAACACCAATGTGTTGGAACTATGGTATTTAACAGATGTTGATGTGTCATCTTACACTGGACACTATGATATGCAAATAGCTTACTGGTTTGGTTTGTATTTGTACAGGCGAACGCAAGTCCTGGCTCACTCCTGGTTGTGGCCAGTCGTCTTTTAAGACATTCTTTAAGTCGTCTTTTAAGACTTCTTTTAAGTCGTCTTTTGGGTCGTCTTTGTTATTGTGTATAGTTCTTTCACCTTTTATTGTTGTTCTTAATGCTCTTGCTTTTGATTGTATTTTGAACTTTCGGTTGACATTTTATACTTTGATGAGGTACCGAAGTTAGATCAGTAGTGCAAATTGTGCAAGGACTGAGAGACTTGGTTTTGTATAATTTTAGTAGTTAAACTGTAATAAACGCAATTTTATCTTCAAATTTGCCTTACAGTGGTCTATTCTTAATTTAGGCATAAAGCTAACCACCCACAGCCTACATATATATATATATATATATATATATATATATATATATATATATATATATATATATATATATATATATATATATATATATGTATAGTATCAGTAGATATATGAGGAGAAGTTTGGGTACTCTAAGTGGTCGTTTTCATGGTTAGGCCAGAAAGTAAAAGATCGCCAAAAATGTTTATGAACAGAGAAAAGGCAAATTTGTGTGGCTGTGATTCTATCACGACAATTGTGCTGTGCTGAGGCTTAGATGTCTAGCAACTTGTCAATGGTGGAATCCCCTGTGTAAGAAAAGAGTATCCGATCGGTTTGTGCGCCAAATTGTTGGAGCATCTTATAGGTGAATTTTCTCAAAAAACAAATCGTCTGATTTGACAACTGTGTTACTGCAGTTCGGTCACAAGACAAACATCGCAGTGTAATTTTTTTTAAACTTAAAACCAACGCGTTATTTTACGCACACTTTGGAATTTTCCAACTCATTTATTTAGAATTGGCTTATATTGGGAAATCATAGTGTGGTGTAAGCATGCCTTAAGCCTAGGCGAAATATTGCTTCCCTGTGTGAAAGTTCACCGAAATCAAATATGGTTCCAAATCTTGGTAATTTTCATGCAAATGACTAAATAGCTTCATTCTGGCGTCTACAATTTGATAAGTGCTAACAACCAACATGTATCTATTTAATTTGTGTTTTCTAGAATAATGGCAAATTGGTCTTGGTCAGATGTGGGTCAATTACTTTGTAACTGAAACGCCAATTCCGGAATTATTTTTTTAAAGAATTGAAATTGGTGAAAATGTCATTGGCATTACTTTTCAATTACATCATGTAACTGTGTAATTCAAATTATTTGCTACTAATAATCACTCAAATATAACGTCGTTTATATCACATTTGTTTGCCATTATGAACCATAATAATAAATATTATGCAGAAATTAAATAAAGCTGTTTTAAAATAGATATTATATTTTGGCGTTGAGTATATCTATGGTTGTGTTGTTCCGATACCGTTATTTCGACATGGAATTGATAATTGGAATTGGGATGTTGTAATTTGTATTTTTGAAATTGTAATTTTTTTGCATTTGGAATTAATATTTAATGTAATTGACCCCACGCCTGGTCTTGGCCTAAAATAACTAATATTGCTTATCTTATAAAAAGTTAATGTTTCACTTATTAATAAACACAATATGTGTAGCAGCAATATTTTTTGGATGCGTGAAAGCGAAAAGAACCATTGTGTGTCTTCCTTCATCAACCGCAGCCCACCGGCCGTGTTCCTCTTGGTTTCATTGACGCCATCCGAATTGAAGTCGAAATAAAACTCAGAGCAAGCCCAAAAAAGAAATGTTGACAACTCATCGACCAGAAGCTGTTGTTTTACTCTACGATTGCTTTCTCTTGCTTGATTGTTCTGTTGATTCTTTCGCTCTTTTTGATGACAATGTTTCTGCTGCAATGTTTTCATTTTAGCATGCAGTGCCAGTTTCCTTTGTGACATCTGTCTGTCTTGCTGTAGCTTACAGCTGACATTTGAAGTTGAACTTTGTGGCAGATAACATCCAGTGGCAGTTATACATGGAAGTAAACAAACAAGAATGTATAAGACCATCATGTGCAACAAAAGCAAACACGGGATTAAAAGATATTATATACTCAAATTTTGAATTTTGAAACCCCGAAATATGCCATGGTAAAGTCCGCCACATTTTCATTTGCGCATGTGAGTTACATTCTTGGCGAATTAAGGACCTGGATATGATTAGTGTACTATAACATTCGTTAGTTTCGTCATAGTTTATGTAACAAGCTTGTAGACACAGGTTCTTGAGCAGTTTTGGCGTGCTGTCACATTTACCTGATTCTTTGCAGTGCGACAACATTTTGTGGCGATGGTCATTATTGGCTAGTTTAAACATTAGGGCCATAAGTAGCTGAGGCTACCAATGGCCCATAGTCATTGGAGACATTTAACCAGAGCTCTGATTTAAATAGGCCGAAATTAGGACGCAGTAACAAGATAATAACGTTTCATTGGTTATAAATAACCAATGCTGCCATATGTTGGATAAACAAAACAAAGCCATTCGCCAGTGTTTTAGTGAACGCTGTGAACGTGGCACAATTGCAACGCAACTAGTGACTGCAAGAACCAAAAAAGATCGTTCAATGTATGCACGAGCAATTGGTAGATGAAGTGCCTTGGGAGTTGCGGGCCCAAGAAATGTCACCGATTTTGCCACTGTACGTCTGGCTTTCAAGTGCAACATTAAAATAACATTTTGTGCAAACACTGATCAGGCAGTATCACTGAGACCGAGTGTATCAGTATCACTGCTGACACAGTCACTACAGTTCCAATGCATTTCATTACACTGCTGCCAGAAGTGTTAAATGTCACAAAATACACGGCTGTTGGGCCTATGCACCTAAAACAGTATAAGAGTTATTAAAACATAACCATTTGCAACTACAATTAAGGATATCACGCCAGTGGTTTACTAGACAAACCTTGTTGCAAACACATCTTAATGTCATGGGCCACGTCATACTGTTAGATAACGTCAAAAATGTAAAGGATATAGTATGAAGTGTCTGATTTGTTCATTCTGTTTTGGAACATGCTTACTTTTATGTGCAGATTCATGATGCGTCAAAACGCAAAACTCACAACCATACAGTACGCTTGCTTAAGTTGAGTGGGTTCCCATGCGACAAACTTTATTATATTATACCAGGATTATACATGGAGACTAATCATTCAAATCTGTATCGCAAGTACAAAATAGATTAATAGAATTTTGGTCGGCGAAACGTTCGAGTAAGCGGCTTAGCCTACGCATCTGTTAGATGTATCAACGGGTTACAAGGGACACGTCAAACCGACCAAACATAACATCTCTGAAGATTGCACCTACAACATAACACTGATCGAGTTAAAAATCACATCGTTTATTGCTGCACATTGGGAAATTTCCTCTTCGATGAAAGAGAGAATTATCAGGTTTAATTGGGGCACAAAAAGAGAAAATTTACATTTTTTCTTCGGACAGAGAGAGAAAATGGCCAAAAACAGGGGCATTTGCGTGGCACATACATGTATACCTTAGTATAGGGAATACCCCCCCCCCCGGGCGTCAAAGTTTTATGGCTGCTGTATCAAACAGTACGGATAAACAAAAACACATACAATGTCAGTGGACTCGGCGTACCGTCATATATTTGTTATGCAACAAATGCACAACAAGGCAACAGTTCGGGACTATTTAGTACACATAGCCGAGATACTTGGAATACAGTCCAAGCGACTACAAATCACCGAGCTTCTTTGCAGCAATAATTTATCATCTAAAGGAAGCGGTGTCTTTAGGGACAGCTAAGGTAAATGTAGGCACACAGAAGATGATTGAAGGTAGACATGCTGCAGCATCACTCGTCAATTAATTTAGCCCAGCATCAATCAGGTTCGTCGATGTTCAAACATGTACTATGTGAATAGTTACGTACATGTTCAAACATGTACTGTGTGAATAGTTACGTACATGTTCAAACACGTACTGTGTGAATAGTTACGTACATATTCAAACATGTACTTTGTGAATAGTTACGTACATGTTCAAACATGTACTGTGTGAATAGTTACGTACATGCGCAATGCGCTTAATAAAAAACTGTAAATGTTTGTTAAAATCATTAAACCAATCGGCTTTAATCGTTATATTGGGTAACTTGCAAATGTGTGAATAACCGCATGTCATAGTATATGCAGCCGAACTACTTTTGCTGAATTTTTACAGGATTCAGTCAAAAATAATGCAAAGCTTGTCTGATGATTTCATCGAAACTCAATAACAAGTCTGCACCAACGTAGTGAATACTAGATAGGTTTGATTTTCCGCAAAATTATTCCAAAACGAGACAAACAGAATTGAGGAAGGACCTTTAACACTGTAACTATAACGCATCACAGTTTAATGCTGTAACATATCACGGTTTACCATTGTAATACATCAGTTTACTGTTGTAATGCATCAGTTTAACGCTGTAACACATCACAGTTTACCATTGTAACACACCACAGTTTATAGTTGTACAGTTTAATGTTGTAACACATCAAAGTTTAATGCTATAACATATGACAGTTTACCATTGTAACACATCACAGTTTACTGCTGTAGCGCATGACAGTTTAACGCTGTAACACATCACAGTTTACTGCTGTAGCGCATGACAGTTTAACGCTGTAACACATCACAGTTTACCACTGTAACACCTCATAGTTTAATGCTGTAACACATCAGTTTAACGCTTTGCTTTCTTCACGGTCTTCAATTCCTCTTCGTATCTGATCGACGGCTCCTTGAAGTTGAACAGTTTCTTGTCAGCTATCTCCTCCGGTAGGGCTGAATCCCCAGCATCCTCAGGGTAGAAGGTTGGCATGTAAGGGGGTTGGTCTTGCATGGCCTGTTTGCGGTAGAATAGTGTGGTGTCCATGATACGCACATAGCAGTGGTTGGGTCCCGGGATGCATGGTCCGTGTACGTACAGCACGTTGTATTTGGTGTTGATGCGCCAAATCTACAACAAAACATACACGGACCCATGAATAAAATGCTGTGTAGATTTGTAACATAACTAAAGTAATTTAAATTAGTAAAAATGCAATTGGTATTTTCAATTACATCATGTCACTTTTTAACTGAAATTCACTACAGCTAATCAATAAAATATATTATGTATATCATATTTGTTTGTTGTTAGATACCATAATATGCAGAAATTAAACAAAATTGCTCTAAAATATATATTGCTCTGTTCGTATACTTTGAATCGGTATTTTTGATGTGGAATTGGTATTTGAAATTGTTACAATTTAAATGACCCCACGCCTGTCGACCACTGCGTGTCTACCTTGAGTCCGCGGAGAGTGCGCCAGTCCATTCCCATGTGCCCCGGCATCTTCTTCCCCTTCCATATCCCTGCCTTGTCCTACAACACACTTCTCATGATTATGTCTTGTCCCATTAACACATTTCTGAATCTCACTGCTTGTCTTGTAAATAAATTTCTGAATCGCATGTCGTTTTACAAAAAACATGTCTTAATCTCACATCTTGTCTTACAAACACATTTCTGAATCTCACGGTTTGTCTTACAAACACATTTCTGAATCTCATGCCTTGTCTTACAAACACATTTATGAATCTCATGCCTTTTCTTAGAAACATATTTCTGAATCTCATGCCTTTTCTTAGAAACATATTTCTGAATCTCATGTCTTTTCTTAGAAACATATTTCTGAATCTCATGCCTTTTCTTAGAAACACATTTCTGAATCTCATGCCTTTTCTTAGAAACATATTTCTGAATCTCATGTCTTTTCTTAGAAACATATTTCTGAATCTCACGCTTTGTCTTACAAACACATTTCTGAATCTCATGCCTTGTCTTACAAACACATTTATGAATCTCATGCCTTTTCTTAGAAACATATTTCTGAATATCATGCCTTTTCTTAGAAACACATTTCAGAATCTCATGTCTTTTCTTAGAAACACATTTCTGAATCTCATGCCTTTTCTTAGAAACACATTTCTGAATATCATGCCTTTTTTAGAACCACATTTCTGAATATCATGCCTTGTCTTGTAAGCACATTTCTGAATCTCATGCCTCGTCTTACAAACACATATCTGAATATCATGCTTTGTCCTCAGTTATCATTATTTTCGACAGAGAACAGTTTCAATTCGACAAAAATGGCAAGTGTCTATTTACTACAATAAAACGCTATTCAAAGTTTCGACATGCCATAAAACAGAACACCATGCAACTTCCCCGAGGTCACCAAGAGGCCAACATGGCCTGTCTTTATATCAAGTATCTGGTAAGTCTCTGCTGGAATATTTAAGACAAGCAGATTCACTGTCTAAATTTGAGAACCTACTGCTTCCACTGAGGACTAACTGAGAATGAGGACACTTTATGAACATAAGTTTAACTTATTTATCATAATTATTTATTTACTATATTTATTTACTATATTTATTTATTATTAATCTTTATCAAATACTATATTTTTATTACATATTTTTAACCATATTACATATTGATTATTTTATGATTGCACATATGCTTTGTACGAGTCTATGAACGGGCTGGTTACAAATATATGGCATTTTATAAATTTTACTACTAATAAAAAAGTCAAGACACGTACCCGTCCACCCCCCATGGACCCAGGCCGTCGATGCCACTTGGTGGTACCATGGGAATCTGGGCCCCCCTTGAAACCCCATCTCTTGACAACCCCCTGGAAACCGTGACCAATCCTACAAACAGAGGAGTGATGTCAGTGACACACGCACAGAGGTAGACACAGGTAAGCCATGAACACAGGTGTACATGATAACAAAGGTAGACACAGGTACGCCATGAACACAGGTGTACATGATAACAAAGGTAGACACAGGTACGCCATGAACACAGGTGTACATGATAACAAAGGTAGACACAGGTAAGCCATGAACACAGGTGTACATGATAACAAAGGTAGACACAGGTACGCCATGAACACAGGTGTACATGATAACAAAGGTAGACACAGGTACCCATGAACACAGGTGTACATGATAAAAACAACATAAATACCAAAATATATTTGTCTGTAATTATATGAGTGCCCTGCATGGCCTAGAATTTTAGTCCAAGCTGGGCCCGCAATTAGCAGTTACAACTCGGGCCTGCAAAAAATCCTGCAAACAACAGTTTTGGCCCAGGCCCGCAAACTGTAATTTTGGGCCATCCCCGGTCCACATGTTTCAGGCCATTACCCACAAGCCAGACATGAGCTCAAAGCCTGGCCCATGCAGGGCACTACTATATATACTGCATAGAACTGAGGCAAGATTTCACTGATGTACTAAAAAGACTGTGTTATGTAAAACAAACAAAGATCTAATATATATGGTGGACATTATTTAAATTATTTCTTAACTACTACTAGTCATGACTGATACAAAAGCTAAACATTTTTATTTTTTAATAAGTTTCTCTTGATCAAAGCTGCCATACCTGAGATGCATTAAATTGTATAGAAATGTTTGTGCGTAGAATAAAATATTTGTTCTTACGTCTTTGCCTGTACGTCAACATAATCTCCCACTTTGAAGTGTGTTGCAAACAGTGGAGTACCTAAAACACCAGTGTTAATATTAAAACAAGAACAGCAGGGTACCTACAACACATATGTTAATGTCACTACAAGAACAGCAGGGTACCTACAACACATGAGTTAATGTCAAAACAAGAACAGCAGGGTACCTACAACATACGTGTTAATGTCAATAGATATAATAACAGCAGGGTACCTACAACACACGTGTTAATGTCAACAGATATAATAACAGCAGGGTACCTACGACACAAGCGTTATTGTTAATACAACAAATGGGTATCTACAACAAAGTCTCAATCTACAAGAATCCATACAGGAGCTCCACTCGCTGCTGCCAAAACCTATGAGACTCTCATCTAGGTGGATACTGCCCTATATAAGACTACACATCATTACAAAGATATCACACATCAGCATGTTCACATGAACTCTAATTTTGTGACAAGCATCACGTCAACCCCCAATACGAGATCAATTGTTAAATCAACACTTTATCATCCAAATACATGAAATTATGCAAAGTCAATCATAAACAGCCCAGAAATGTCTGGGACTATGATCCATCCATATACCATTTTAGACCTCTGTCAGTCAGCTACAGGACTGCAGCCATCCACACTGCCTGCTCGGCACCTCTCACTTGCCCGACCAGGAGCTCCGGCTGTGGGAGCTAGAATCAATGGATTAAAGATATAGACCACCACTCTGTTACGACAGGTTACACGCTGTGTGAGTTTTGTGGGATCTTTTACTTCCCCTTGCATAGACATCAGGTAGACGGCATTTCGGGTCTATTCCAAAAGACACAGGCCAAATGGGGCGAATGAAATCGAAATGGCAGCAGGCAGAATCGAACCACCATCCTCTCGATCGACAGTTGGGTGCTCTGACCACTGCTCCACAATAGCAGTTAGCTGACATTTGCCAGTGACATAAAATGACACTTACCCGGTTGGACAGCTGCGTTTGGCGTGACAATAAATCGTGTCAACTTGCGCTTGGGGGGCACACCAGCATCAGAGAACAGGTTGTTGTAGTCTTTTGTGAACTGTCACGTAAAACAATGGCATTAGTCTTTGAATTGACGGAAGTTCCGGTTTCTTGAATTGCTGCATTTGACACGTCATTTACCTCTCGAGATTTTTTTTCGTATTCTGAGAATAGTTCGCCTGACTCACCCGGGCTTTGTCAGCAGAGTAATGTCACTATTGGTTTAGGAGAAAATTTATCATCGTGTGGCGCCATCTCCTCTCTGAAGTCGGCTGTCATGGGTCACCTCTGATGTCTGCACTGAGCCGGTCTTATCAGGTCTTCATATTTTATTGTTCTCACCCACGCCTTGAGGTTGTCCATCCATATAGCTCTTGGTCTTCCCCTTCCCCTTTCCCTTCCCCTTACCATCCATCATTCCTGCCAATAGTTCCCATTCAATTCCTTCCTGTCTGATAATGTGCCCAAAAAATATTAATTTGTGTATCTGTATTTTGTTGCAGAGTTGCTTTTTTTATTCCAGCCTAATTTAATTCTTCTACGTTCGTGACATGTTCAGTGCAGCATATACATGTACATTGAATTCTACTTAGACACCACATCTCAAGTACTTCTGTCTGCGTTGGCATCATTTCGAAATTGTCTGTGTTTCAGCGCCATACATCATCAATGTGTACCAAATTAGTTGCAAGTTCAATTTACCCGTGAGCGCTTTTGACATATTGCCAAAAGTTGTCCTTGCTATTTTTATCTTCGTTTTGCTCTCTTCAGAAAAGACAAGGATGTAATGAATATTCATCGAAGGAAATCTGCCCTGAACCGATATGTCGGCCAGGAGCTCCAAGGAGATCCTTCTCCAACTTATGTCACATGACTTGATCGATGACATTGCCAACAAAAGCCGAGTGAGTTGGGCAAAATAATTACAAATAAATACAGGAAATATAGGAATTCAGAAGTAAAACTAGCAATAATATAGGAACATTTCAACAAAATACTTCTTTGTCAAATGTTGTTGCATACGGCGTTATTTCAGGTGGTGCCATCCCTTTAAAACAAATGAGCAACTGCTCACTTTCAATGTTACATCAACAAATTTGCTGATTTGATTATGATTTGGTGACTGGTACCATACCACAATGAGACCCCCACCCATAGGTGATCATCGACATGTAGATTTCTGCCGCAAAAATAATTTTGTAGTGATAAATTGCAAGAAACCTCAAAATCTGCACACATATTTGCATAGGATAATAATTGTGAATTAAATTATAGGAATGCTGACCACTCAGTACTACATAGTTACTGTGTAAATGTCTAACCATAGAATGTCTAAAACAGGTTTATCTTGGCCCCTAAAACTGCCACACTCGTAACAGTACAACCCACCCCCACATTGGATGGGGGGGTTGCCGCAAGGGTTATCACACATCACTCACCAGTTGAGGGTCACAGCTGAGAGCACCTACGACAACACTGCCATATTTAGGCCCGTGTTTGTTACGCCAATGAGGTTTGAAGGACGGATACTGTTCAAAGTCTGGTGGGGGTACGTAGCGTATCACATGATTGTCCAACACCTACAACAAAAGAATTAAGGTGAGACACTCTACGTGAAAATATTTTTTGTTTTTAAATACACAAAATGTGTTTCCACAGTGTGCCCTCGAAGACACAGAAAAAGGGGGGTGAATGAAATTGCCCAAGTTTCGACATGGCAGCAGACAGTTTTGAACTACAGTCCCCTTGACCAAAAATCGAAAGCTTTACCACACAACCACTGCGCCCCATATGTTAACATTACAATGTATTGATGCTAAATCATACACAAACAGGACCCCTTTTTATTTTAAAGGATTGTCTCAATTAAATTCTTCCAATTGTTTTATTAGAATAATTTCATGAAAAATCAAACCTATCTAGTATCCACTACAACATGCTCATTGAATAAACTGTTCAAGGGTAAAAGTGAAACTAGGGTAAAGTGGTCCCGAAGATACCCGAAGGAGTGTTGTGCGGAACATGAAATACCTGAAGGAGTGTTGGGTGGAATATGAGATACCCGAAGGAGTGTTGCATGGAAGATAAGATACATGAAGGAGTGTTGTATGGAAGATAAGATACCTGAAGGAGTGTTGTATGGAAGATAAGATACCTGAAGGAGTGTTGTATGGAAGATAAGATACCTGAAGGAGTGTTGGGTGGAATATGAGTTACCCGAAGGAGTGTTGCATGGAAGATAAGATACCTGAAGGAGTGTTGTGTGGAAGATAAGATACCCGAAGGAGTGTTGCATGGAAGATAAGATACCCGAAGGAGTGTTGTATGGAAGATAAGATACCTGAAGGAGTGTTGTATGGAAGATAAGATACCTGAAGGAGTGTTGCATGGAAGATAAGATACCTGAAGGAGTGTTGTATGGAAGATAAGATACCCGAAGGAGTGTTGCATGGAAGATAAGATACCTGAAGGAGTGTTGTATGGAACTTGCGACCCTGGTTGTCCCACTGGGGAATAACACCAATCTTCACAGCAAGGACTCCCGTCCGGAAGGTACTGCAAGAAATCAGCATCACCACAAGCATACACATTGTCTTCTGGCCACTACACAACACGTGGAGTGACTGACATTTTAAAGGGAATGTACAACCATTTTTATTGGTTAAGTGATAAAATAAAAAAATTCTCTAAACTGGTCATTCACAAAATTCATCTAAATTGTTCAATATAACAATCAACAATGTTTAGTCTCTACTGCTGTATTATATTTACCACGAGAAATTATATGAAGTGGGAATTTGACAAATCATTCGACAAAAAACACCATGTGTCCCTCAAATCTGAAGATCTACTGATCCATTTTTATTGCCATACAGGGATTTGGGGTCATAAAACTGGCATATTTTATATTGTTATCAAATCGTGTATGTTCTACATGTATTAAGACCTGAAAGATCACCACAGTAACAGTCTTGTATAGGTATTATTTTAAAAAGTATAGGTATTATTTTTTAAAAGTATTTTATGAACAGGAACTGTGGTAAAGTACTTCATGAATAGGAACTGTGGTAAAGTACTTCATGAACAGGATGTGTAGTAAAGTACTTCACGAATAGCATGTGTAGTGAAGTACTTAATGAGTGACATGTGTAGTGAAGTACTTAACGAGTGGCATGTGTAGTAAAGTACTTAATGAACGTCATTTGTAGTAAAGTACTTAATGAACATCATTTGTAGTAGTAAAGTACTTAATGAACAGCATGTGTAGTAGTAAAGTACTTCATGAACAGCATGTGTAGTAGTAAAGTACTTCATGAATGGCATGTGCACTCTTGAGTGCCGAATAAGCATCCTTATATGCGTATTTATTTGATGAAAAATGCCACCTTATTTGGCACTATAGTATTATTAAATTTAAACATTTGTGCCAGCCTATATTCTCCGATAAGTGTGGCAAATTATGCAGGGCATAACTTTTAGGAGAGCAATCCCTCTCACTCCCTATTGCTAGCGCTAATCAATCATCCACAGAGTGGTTTACCGCTCGCGCTAAAATCACTTGCTCCCAACTAGAGTTGCATGTGGCTCCCTCTGATGGCTTTCATCATTTCGAACGACAGTCGTAAATTTAACGGGATCCCGTGCTTCTGAGGATCCTAGATTAGACCGTTAGAATTCCATGATTAGATGAATCCGTCAGAATCCTTAGTTCTCGGGAGCACGACATGGTATATATTATTATTAGCTTAAACGCCTTTATCATCGTGTAAACCGACCATAAATAGCCGCCGTGCGCAGCGCCTCAAACCGGTCGTAACCAGCTAGCGGCGGTTTCCCCTGAAACGGACTTGCGTATTCCTTTCAATAAAACTTTAATGTCCATTTAAAATTGGAAAATTCCCCGGTTTTTCAGATATAAAATGCGGTTACTATATCTGCAGTGACACGAATACGCACAAAGTTTATACATATTTGGCAGAGAAACCCAAAATACAGACGATCCGCATAGTTTTCTAGGGACGCCTTGGCTTCGCGTCAAGTAAAAAATTGCTTCGGCGCTAAAAAGACAAATATACTAGTGATTTTTTTGGCACTGCACTACTATTTGTTTTGAACAATTTGCCCCTCTATACTGTTATTCGGCACTATACCATTATTAAATTTTACCGATTTGCCACCATATACTGTTATTTGGCCTATACGTTTATTCGGCACTCAAGATTAGTAAAGTACTTCATGAATGGCATGTGAAGTACTTAATGAGTGGCATGCGTAGTAAAGTACTTAATGATTGGCATAAGTAGTAAAGTGCTTAATGAACGTCATTTGTAGTAAAGTACTTAATGAACGGCATGTGTAGTGAAGTACTTCATGAACAGCAAATGTGTTAAAGTACTTCAGTGTATTAAAGTACTTACTGTGAGTCCCACTCCTTTCTCTCCCATGGTCCGTCTTTCAGTGGACTTGATTGTTCTTCAAACTTCTTCGTGTACATGTCCTCCACATACTCTGTCAGGAAGCTCTTGTTCTCTGGGGTGAGTTCCTGTTGGTTCAGGTGACGTGCTGATGTCCGCGTCTTCACAAACCAACTTGGGGGACGACACGTGCGACGGCGTCCTCTCGTCAGTTGTAATTGTGTGCATGCCCTGGCAACATGAGAAATACAACATTGCACTGCAGCAAAAACACAAATTTTAATATGACATCTACATTATTGTCATGCTTTTCATTGGAACATAGTGACATCTAAGTAGGCCTACTTACTTACTTATATCATCTACTTAATATGGTGACATGATTTCCTTCCAGTGGTTTTGGTTCTTCATTGCAGTTAGTAAATTTTCCCAGCTGAGGTTCATGCCTTTCTCTAGGATGTTTTGCAGAGTTGTTGTTGGTCGACCTCTTTTCCGAGGGCCATCGGGCTTCCAGAGCAGGACTTTGTTGACTACTTACTAAGTACAGCTAGTATAAATTTTTAACAACCGAATTGTTTTTCTTCTATCTTTAAAATGGAAACCAGGATAACTGAAATATCTGTATGAAATACGGCCATTATTTCCCATAAATAGTGTAAAAGTTTTTTTTTTTAAATAATTTGTTTACCAAGAAGATATCTCATCTAGAAGTAGTAAATGGGTCAAGATGCATGCAGCCTAATTTGGATTTATAGAAAGTTACTATCACGCTCACTTTCCATGGAATCACCAATTTCAAATGCCATTTGAAGATATATTTCTTCTTGCATGGTCTCTGATATTTTTTATTCAAATACACATCTTGCACAATGTCAAAAACCCAATCATACGAAAGACCAGCATATCACAATCAATATCCCTAGCATTAGATGTTTGCCTTCCCGGGAAGGTGCTAGGCCTAGGCCAGGGACGTCGCCGGGCGATATTTGTTAAATTACTAATTAGACGTGTCCCTGAATTTATGGGCCTTACGCCTAATTTAACAAGATTTAACAAGATTTGCCATCCAAGCCAAAGGCCCAGATGGCAAGTGGACAAGGAAGCCATTGGCTTATCGAGAGTCCAACAATGTTCACCTACTTATAACCCGCCCTTCTGATAAATGTCAACATTTACCTATAAGCATGAAAGGCACGAAGCACGTGTTAAATTCAAATATCACAGTTTATAGATAAATATACAGATGGGCGTTCTGCAACGAATGTGGCCGATGACCGTGTTGCGAGCGTCCTCTAATCACAACAAACTGACCGGTTCCGTCCTTCATCTCCAAAACGACTTTAAATTAGGAAGAACACACCCAATTCAAAAACACGAAAGACCATCGAAATGTCTCTCAGGATATTCTACTAACGCTGTGTTACCTTGGCATGAATCTGGTGTCCTGGAGTATGGCATTTTGTAAGAAACAGGTGCCCCGAAATAAACACGCTACCGACTTCGCGGGCGCCGCCATTGCTGCGGTCTTGTCCGTCAGAGGCGCTGCAATCGGCTGGTGTGTCATAATGATCTTAATGATGGACCGATTCTTAATGATGCGTATAATATAGGCCTTGATAAGGAAATATGCTGCTCTCCGAGCTTTTCCATGTAGTCCGGGGTGATGCTGGCACCGATACCAGTCATCGATGTATGTTTCCCCTTCTTAACTAGTCCCGTTTTGTTACCGTCTCCGCCAATCGTCTCCACTCCCCTCAATCCCTTGCCCTAGCTAATTTTCCATTCCCAATCACTCCCACTAAATCTCTCTTCACGCAGTCCTCCCATCTAAATCTCGATCTTCCTCTTCTCCTTCTACCCTCCACTCCAAACGCATCCACTCTCTTCACCAATCATACCCCTTCCATTCTTAATTTCCACATGTCCAGCCCACTCTAGCCGCCTATACCAGCTTCTTGTGAGACTCGATCTATTCTCGCAAACTTGCAGATATTTTTGTAAACACTTTGAGCATCGCACGTGGGGGCTTTTAAAAAGAGCTGGAAATATGTGATTTCGACAAAACTTGGTCAGCATGTCAATGAGATGATGGCAGTTGCTGTGAAAAAATTTCGGAATTTTTTATAGCAACATTTTCTTATAATTGGACAAAACGTTAACATGGCCATTAATGCAATTTTGTACTATAGTATGACGTCTATAACAAATATGTGCGTTTTTTTGTAATGTAATGCAGTAAGCATTTTAACTGAGAATATCACAGCTAATGAAATTTCAACAATGAACACAAATCATTGCATTGTCGCATTGCATCTTATTAGACAATGCATGGGCATATCATACGGTTATCAAGCGCATTACATATACATTTTTAAATAATAAAAATTATTATTACTGGAATTAGCATAACATCCATTGCTGACATATGCATGTGCGAGCGTGCATGCGCATGCTATTACATATAAATGTGTAATTATAGTTATAAAGATGAATGCCATGTAATGGGATGTACTAATTGGTATTATAATTTTAACGAATAAATATAGTCTTAATTTGCGCAGTAATTGCAGCATGGCTGAATGCTTCACAAAGAAGTCGAGTTCGCATTGGAATGAATAGGTCTGCCGGGGGTGAAGTGTAAAAGCAGTTTGAACAGTCCCAAGGACTGCGTACAGCACTATATAAGAATACTATTTCTGACATATATGTAATGACACGTAATGACAATGACCTGTATACGTGTAATCACATGTAGTGATATGTAAGGAGATGCAAGGAGATTGAACAACATTTAATAAGATGTAATAAGATTTAACAATATTGCCATCCAAAACAACAATTAATTAATTAATTAATTGTGTGGCCCGCCCATATATATCATTTCTATTTTAAGGCGTGTTAACCATGTTCGAATATATACAACTCGATTCCTCCCACTTAAAAATAATGTCTTGATGATATTATCGTTTCACTATAACATTTATTTTCATTTTAACCGAACATAGATATATGTAATTTTTGTATAATTTCATTAATAAAATAAAATGTCAATAAGTATAAGCTAAGCAATAAGTATAAGCTAAACAATTTGTTATAAAGTAATTAATTGTGTGGCCCGCCCATATCTGTGAATTCTGATTATCATTAATATCCGAGAAGCGGCGATATGTTGTGCCACGAAATACCGGTAGTCGTCTTTGCGGCTCGATGTTTCCATGTCTCCTTTCAAAACAACTTCGCCAAGCACGCAAGGCGGAAACTTCTTCGTGTTTACGTGTTGATAAATAGTGAAACAATTAGTTGATTATTGACAAGTGGTAAAGATCGACATATAGACAGGACATATCCCAGGCGATAGGGGTGTCAGCACCCCTGTTTAACCACCATGACGGGGCTTTTCCCTCGAAATCGATGTAACTAAAGCACAAGTCATAACTTATCAATAACTCGGGAGTTGGAACGGAGTCAATTGCCACGTCTGTACTTTAGGCCATAATTTAATTAAGGTTGAGTCTAGACATTATCTAGTAGTCTCAACGTAAATTTAAACTGTCAGGCGGTCTGCCGGTTCCCAATAATCACAGCATCAGGTAATTGTCTTTGTATTTATCATTTGACACTTTCAGACACTGTCTGTGTTTATAACGTTGACATGGACAAAGTTACAAGACAAATGGTAGCATAGCTGTGCAAGATAATTAGTATATTATGTTACATTTATTTGTATTTTATATGTGCTTCAGTGTTGTTGAAGTGGGCGCCCCTAAATGCGGAGTGGGTCCGCATCGAAATGATCGGTTGAAATGATCAGGCTTCAAAATAAAATTCAAACGTAATAATTTAGTTGCAAAGAAATTAATAAAACAATAGTAGTGATGTTTTTGATGAGTTTGTTCTATTAACAACATAAAAACCAATGCATATAGTTATGTGAAAATAGGCTGAATTAGCGGCACTGTCAGTTTACACCCATAGGCATAGATAACGACTGTTGAAGTATGTAGATTATTGCTCTCTGTCACATGTCCGTGGGTAATGAACTTTTGGTAGTGCCCGCCATTTGTTGCATAACTACAGTACAAAAATATATGCATGCTTGCAAAATTTACTTCCAGTGGCAAGATATGTTCATAAATGTGATAGTTCCCTTTTTGGCCTGTATAGGTATAACTATACATTTTCTCTCATATTTACTTTCTAGGAATACTTGTGTATGTATGTCTCATGTTATCAAATACATAACCAATCTCATTGTCCCACGATTGAATTAATGTTGTCACCATGGTTACCTGGCGTGTTACATGTCCCACGGTGTATTGAATGTTGTCACCATGGTTACCTGGCATGTTACATGTCCCAGGGTGTATTGGATGTTGTTACGCTGGTTACCTAGCATGTTACATGTCCCAGGGTGTAGTGTATGTTGTTACCCTGGTTACCTGGCATGTTACATGTCGCAGGGTGCATTGAATGTTGTTACCCTGGTTACCTGGCATGTTACATGTCCCAGGGTGTCTTGAATGTTGCTGCCCCGATTACCTGGCATGTTACATGACCCAGGGTGTATTGAATGTTGTCACCCTGGTTACCTGGCATGTTACATATCCCAGGGTGTATTGAATGTTGTCACCCTGGTTACCTGGCACGTTACATGTTCCAGGGTGTATTGAATGTTGTCACCCTGGTTACCTGGCATGTTACATGTCCCAGGGTGTATCGAATGTTGTCACCCTGGTTACCTGGCACGTTACATGTTCCAGGGTGTATTGAATGTTGTCACCCTGGTTACCTGGCACGTTACATGTCCCAGGGTGTATTGAATGTTGTCACCCTGGTTACCTGGCATGTTACATGACCCAGGGTGTATTGAATGTTGTCACCCTGGTTACCTGACATGTTACATGACCCAGGGTGCATTGAATGTTGTCACCCTGGTTACCTGACATGTTACATGTCCCAGGGTGCATTGAATGTTGTCACCTTGGTCTTGAATGTGATATGTCGGCCATGTTGTAGGTTACACTGACAAGTGATGGCATCACCAGAACAGACTCAAGTGGCTTCCCCCTCCCCCAGCGCCTCTAAGTCAGCCTCTAAGGTCAGACCCTGTAGAAATCACTGATATAAAGGACATTATGTAATGAAGACATTTGTGAAACAAGGGTTAATAATTTTTTAAGGCATCTGACTGTTCTGAGATAGAAATGGAAAAAAGTTTCCATTTGTATCTCAGAGCAAGAAAATATATACTTATCATGATTTTAAATCATTATTAAATGCATATTTTCTTGAGTTCATCACACAAGGATACAGGGGTGAATATTCCATTAAGAAATCCACATGTGGGAATGTTTGTTTCATATAAAATATTCACCCAGAGATGAGGAATAATTTTTATCTCACACCAGTATGTTGCTATGATGTAGTGGCACATTAGTGCTGGCTGTAGGAGAGTTGTTGGTCTCAAGTCTCAAGTAGTTATACTCCAAACAGCCCAATCTTGAGCTAACGCAGGAGTTTTTAGTGTCTTCCGAAAGACACGGGCAAAGTGGGGTGAACGAAATTGCCCAAGCTTCGAAACGGCGGAGGTGGAATCGAACCACCGTCCTCTCGATCGACAGGTGGGTGCTCTAACCATTAGACCACCGCTCCCCCGCTCATTTATGCTCCGGTGGAAACAAAGAAAATTCAATGATTGAGTGAGCACTACAAAGTAAAACGTTGAATTTAGTTTATATTCTGTGTATTTCTTGTTGTAGTTGGACTCACTTCCTCGGGAAGACTTGGTGAAGTTCATTAAGAAACAGAGTTTGGTCTTGCAGAAAACAAAAGCAAAATGCACAGGTTGGTTGTGTATTACAGGGCTCAGTTTTAATTGTAATCCATTATTCTGAGCATCCTAGATTTTGCAGAGGATTACTAGACCTGTTGGCACTGGAATCTGTTCACATTGGCACTTTATTTGACATCGGTTTGTCCACCAACATTTCTGTAATGCCCCCTCCCAAAATTAGTCGCTGGGATAATCAAGTATTACTCACAATATCGCTGATATCATCCCACTTATAGTATAGTAGACGCTTTGTTGCGACAATATTCAATCAGCTAGTAGCCACTGCCAATCATCGCCTAGATCAAAGATCATTTGATCGGATAACTTGCATAAGTGAGAATAGCCTTATGTTATGCTTTTGCCCTTTTTGCAGCATTTTGTCTTAACCCAGTGAAAAATAATTTAATTGTTTGTAAGTTTTTCGCAAAGCGAGTTTGAAAGATGAGATGGGCGAGAAAAAAAACGAATTGTAGAGGGCTCTTTAAGTGTTTGTGGTGTGATATTTATTATTTATGTAGTTATTCAATATGTGTACCATATATGTAATGTTCATTACTTTTAATTAGTATCTACCCATGCTATCTGTGTAGAATCAAGGAATCTTTTATTATATAATAGTTATTTACCTTGGGGCTATTTAAAACATCCATGGGTGGGTTATACATGATGAAAAAATCTCAATGACAAAACGGCTACTTTGTCCACTTGCCATCTGGTGCTTGCAGCTTGGATAGCAATATTGTTAAATATCTTGATAAATCAGACCTGCATGTGTCACTACAAGAAATCAATGTTGTTTAATCTCATGAAACTTAGAATTGTATTTACCAGTAGATACCCTTTGCAGATTTAAATATGCCCATATAGATAAAACAATGGCAACTTTGTCTTCCACAGGTGACCTTTGTCCTCAGAGTAAAACTGCCTGATGGCGCTCAAAGTCGGCACCCTTATGAACTGTGATTGAATTATAATTTGTTTGAAGAAAAATACATTGACCCTGGGAAAAATACACTGATATTAATCGAAATAGTTTCTGGACCCCCAAATACCCCGATCGGCCGATGGAACCTATTTTATTTATAGTGTATAGTGTCAAACATCAATGTTTTCATATTTCCACTGATGGTATACAGCTGTGCAGTCATTTCCAAATGTTCTGATGTAAATCATGGTTGACCGTTTATAGAACTGGAGGAAGATATGAAGAAGCTGAAGGTCAGTGGCCTGCCCACTACGGAGACGGCAGATGTAAGCATCTTCACGCTCATCGGTGATGTTAATATGTTTATGATGAATCCATATGCCCTATCTACACAACGGCCACTCTGTTGGGCTAGTCTCCTGTATTTTTCATGATAATGATGGTGTTGGTGATGATGTTCATGTTGACGATATTGATGATAATGTTCATGTTGCTGATGGTGATGTTCACTATGGTGTTGATGATGATTACGGTGTTGGTGATGATAATGTTGATTAAGATGTTGATGACATTGATGGTGTTGATGGTGTTGATGTCAGTGTTAATGATGATGTCAATGTTGATGATGTTGATGACAATGCTGTCGCTTCGAATGATGTTGTTTTCAGGCACAGCTGGATGAGTTGACAAAACTGAAGCAGGACACTCAAGAGTTAGTGCGCACTCACGAGTTGGTACTGACACAGGCCAGAGCTAGAGAAACTGTAAGTTGAACGTTTATTACCAGCTTAATTTTGATAACATTTCTTTTATTTGCCAGCTATATAAAAATAATATTTTGTGAACCTGGTACCTTCTTGTAATGTGTAGCTCAGGATTGTTTTATCATCTATACATAACACTTGTGAATCTGGTATCTTTACTTTGCCGCTACAATAAACTCTGCTGAACAAAATTGCTGATAACAGAATCAGCCTTTTAGTAGAATCAAAGTGGCTGGGACATAATCATTCTGTACTCCCACTACGTTAAAACACTGTCTAATAGAATCATGTCTGCTGTTTAAAAGGACCATGTCTGCTGGTTAGTAGAATCATGTCCGCTGGTTAATAGAATCATGTCTGCTGATTAATAGATTCATGTCCGCTGGTTAACAGAGTATGTCTGCTGGTTAGTACAATCAGATTGATGAACCAATGATACATTGTAATGCAAAATTAACAGGTTTTCCTGGAAAATTCCAAGACGTTTTCACTATAGATCAGTGTTTTGTAAAAAAAATATACATTGTCCAAGTAAAATGGTTAAACATTACATAAACAGAAATATTACCGACTGTGGTGCTGTTGTGTTGTTGCAATGCAAACAAGTCCTCAAGAGATTTATTTAACAAAGTTGCAATTTTCGTCTAACTGTGAAAATCTGTCATTCAAGAATACCAGTTTACAAAATTGTGCAACTGCTGTGCAGTATGAACAAAACAAATTTCAATTATTTGATATTCACATCCACATTATTGTGAGTCTATATTTTTTCTCTGAACTTTTTTTAAGCGAATCAGCCAATTAATAGAATAAAATTGCAGTGGGTCCATGGACTGAAGTGAATCTATTAAACACAGTCAGTTGTAATACTTGTGAACTGGATAAGGTCTTATGAACCACCAGTAACTCTTGTGAATCAGTACTTCCAGTGAACCTGAAATTTGTTGTTGTTAAGGTCTTGTGAACCACCAGTAACTCTTGTGAATCAGTACTTCCAGTGAACCTGAAATGTGTTGTTGTTAAGGTCTTGTGAACCACCAGTAACTCTTGTGAATCAGGACTTCCAGTGAACCTGACATTTGTTGTTGTTAAGGTCTTGTGAACCACCAGTAACCCTTGTGAATCAGTACTTCCAATGAACCTGACATTTGTTGTTGTTAAGCTAGCAACGATGCCTGTGTTGTGACAGGAACTGACAGAACTTGTTGCGTCACTGAAACATGACAATGCAGAGCTAGTGACGCATCACCAACTCACAGTGACACAGCTGCAGGAGCAAACAGCAGCTAAAGAGAAGGTAAGTTCTGGTCAGGGTTGTTTGATTTAAATCATGATTTAAATCGCTCAAAAAAATCATTGATTTATGGTTTTGTTTTTTTGACTTCCGGTTTTTTATTCGCTGATTTATATGAATTTAACACAAATAATTGTTTACAAGCATCAAGATCAAAAAAATTTTGTTAATACAAAGCACAAAGTGCGCACACTTGTGTAGCTGTATTGACACCAGATAGCCTGATAGTAAAATATGTTATGACATTGTGTATACCAGATTAAAAAAAAATCAAATAAAAATAATCAAATCAATCTAATTTAAATAAAAAAAATCATGATTTTTTCAGTTCTGGTGCAGGAGTAGTCTGACACATGACACAGGACTAGTATGACACATGACACAGGAGTAGTCTGATCATGACAGGAATAGTCAGATCATGACACGGGAGTAGTCTGATCATGACACAGGACTAGTCTGACAAATATGACACATGATCAAAATACTTGTTAATTGGAACCACTGCAATCCATGGAGACCTAGCTTTAGCCATTTCTCACTGCCAAGTTTCATTAAGGCTGATGGTGTACATATGAAAGTACAATTTATATTTTTGTACTTTCATGTGAATTGCAAACCAAAGCATACAAGTTAGCACATTTGATGACCAGATAAAGAAATCATGCAAAATAATAAATGTGTAATGCTAATAATTGTTCATACTTTTATTTAAGTCACTGCAGTAATGTGTGTAATATTCTAGTTCATGATATCAATCCGAACGATTCCAGTTCATCATATCAATCTGAAATACTCCAGTTCATGATATCAATTTTAAGGATTCCAGTTCATGATACCAACCTTAAAGATTTTAGCTAGTTGTGCCTGTGAGCTCGGTTTTCTGGGGATTTAGGTACAATATATGTTTGATTATTATTGATATTACACAATGATAATTATTTATTTGTAATCCGTCAGCTATGCTCCAGAATCCAATTCTTTGTGTCTTCATTGTCAGACCATTTTTATCGCAAACACATGTTACATAATATAAACTAATTTGATCTATTCTAACATCTTCACTCCAAATGTGGTTTTATGAACTACGATTTGTTTTATATAATTTGATTGTTATTTGGCTATGAATATCGACCTAGTCATTCAGTATATTCCACAACAGCTGACGGCAATTTCCAATAACTGTGGAAGTAGTTAGCTGGCGCCAGTCGTTTGCATGATTTAAAATTTACAATTAAAATTTATTCAATTAAATTCAATTAAAATTCACATTCCTTCCACATTCAGTGCAAGCTTGTGGGTCACCCTGAAAAAACATTCAAATTAAACAGATAACGGTTAAAGTAAAATGTGGTTCACTAAGACACAAATATAATATATAGTTTATACTAATTAACAAGATATATATAGTGTATACTAAATAACAATATATATATATACATATATATATATACATATATATATACATATATACATATATATATATAGATATATATATATATAGATATATATATATATATATATATATATTATAAATATATATATATATATATAGTTTATACTTATTAACAAGATATATAAATAGTTTATACTAATTAACATATATATAGTTTATACAAATGTACAAGATATATATAGTTTATGCTAATTAACTAGATGTATATAGTTTATACTAATTAACAAGATATACAGTTTATACTAATTAACATGTTTTTATGATCAATACGGCCAGATTCTTTACCTTTAATTTGTTATAACCATTATCAGATAATTAATCTGTTTAACATAACTAAATGACATAATTAATTAAAGGTGTTTTATTCTCATGTTGCACCAGGAATTGACAGAGCTGGTTGCGTCACTAAGACATGACAATAAAGATTTAGTGACGCGTCACCAGCAGACATTGACGCAGGTGCAGGACCAGGCAGCAGCTAAAGAGAAGGTCAGTCCTGAAGTCAGGATCGAGAGTGTAATATATTCATATTAGTTATTATTTTTTGTTAACTTGCCTACATACACAGTGTTTATTTATAAACTACCTGTACATTTTTATAGTATATTTTATACACTTATTGAACAATACTGGGTTTTATGCATGAGTTGTGATAGAATGTTGTGTTCAGTCTGAAACAGCAAGTGCATAAAACCCATTCGTGTTCGATGAGGTATTTGTTATAGAGATTCATAACTAACATTTGAACATAATATTTAATGCAATAAAACGGTAATATATGCATTATACAGTGCGCACCATTTGAATAATTCTTGTGTGTAACAGTACAATACCTGTTTTTATTGTACTGGATGTCGCACCGTGCAGGACAGTGTATATCACTGTAGACAGCACATTATCAGTAACAATTATTCATGTAATAACATTCTATATAAGTCTATTCATATAAGTGATTATCATCATTATCTTTACAGGTTGCATTTCTTAATGTGTGGTCTAAATGTCTGGCCAAAAGATGCCTCATTGGCACTGTGTTGTCTGACCAACTGGAACACAAATTGTTTACATAAACAGGCCTTTTGAACTGGTACCACTGCGTGCTATATAAGAACTCACCTTGACCTTGTATGAACTGGTACCACTGCATGCTATATAAGAACTCACCTTGAGCTTGTATTAACTGGTACCGCTGTGTGCTATATAAGAACTCACCTTGACCGTGTATGAACTGGTACCGCTGCATGCTATATAAGAACTCACCTTGACCTTGTATTAACTGGTACCGCTGCATGCTATGTAAGAACTCACCTTGAGCTCGTATTAACTGGTACCACTGCGTGCTATATAAGAACTCACCTTGACCTTGTATGAAATGGTACTGCTGCGTGCTATATAAAAACTCACCTTGACCTTGTAGGAACTGAAAACGGAGCTAGAGAGTCGTACAGCGGCTCTCAGTGCACAGGTGAAGATGTTGACACAACAGAACCAGGTCAGAATACATGTACATGTTGATACTATGATATGTTGACATGTCAACATTATGACATGACACAATGACCAACTGGCATGATCACACGATGACATGTTGACATAATGATGGTGATGTGTCGAGTCGACATAATGACATACATTTCATGTCTACATAATGACTTGTCGGCATGATGACATGTCAACATAATGATACGTCGACCCAATGATTATGATATGTTAACATGTAGACACGATGACGTGTCAAAATAATGACATGTTAACACAATGACTTGTAGACATGATGACGTGTTGTAGGAGGTGGCAGAGCAGCTGGAATGTCAGAAGATGAAAGATGAGACTCTGATGTCATCGTTCCAACATCTCCAGCAGGAGTACAATGCCGCCAGTCGCACCAACAAGGTGACGTGACACAGACATGGCAGTGTCATTGCACACTGTCCTTAGTGACACTGCCATGGCAGTGTCATTGCACACTGTCCTTAGTGAGAGTCAAATATTAAAGTCAGATAGTCAGTTGTTTTAATAAATAGAAATTCCTAATTTGAATGTCATTAATGTTTCATTGCATTTACTTCAGGATTGTTGTTGTTGATAAAAAAACTGACCACCTGGCTTTAATAGTTTTAGGTAAATATATTAAAAATATACAGATAAGATTAAAGTGAAAAAAAATTGGCGAAAAACCACTGATTATCTCGTTTGAATATATGGCAGTTTTTACAGTGGCATACAGACATTGTAGACATTGGACTTGTTAAGAAAGATACAAGTTGTGAACAATTAAAGTTTTTACAGTGGCATACAGACATTGTAGACATTGGACTTGTTATGAAAGATACAAGTTGTGAACAATTAAAGTTTTTACAGTGGCATACAGACATTGTAGACATTGGACTTGTTATGAAAGATACAAGTTGTGAACAAGTAAAGTTTTTACAGTGGCATACAGACATTGTAGACATTGGACTTGTTATGAAAGATACAAGTTGTGAACAAGTAAAGTTTTTACAGTGGCATACATACATTGTAGACATTGGACTTGTTATGAAAGATACAAGTTGTGAACAAGTAAAGTTTTTACAGTGGCATACAGACATTGTAGACATTGGACTTGTTATGAAAGATACACGTTGTGAACATTTACAATTTTTACAGTGGCATACATACATTGTAGACATTGGATTTGTTATGAAAGATAGTAGATACAAGTTGTGAACAATTAAAGTTTTTACAGTGGCATACAGACATTTTAGACATTGGACTTGTTATGAAAGATACAAGTTGTGAACAATTAAAGCAAGATAGATTTAACAAGATTGTCATCCCAAACAACAAGTTCCAGATGGCAAGTGGACAAGGAAGCCATTGGCTTATCGAGAGTCCAACAATTTTCTCATCTATGTGTAGCCCTCCTTATCAAATATCTGTCAATTCTATTTTTAAACATATTCACACTACTAGCATTAACACAATCGTAACTATATTCTATAGTCTGTTTTATAAAAAAAATGCAGACTATGTCACTTTATTTTCAGGATGTTTGACAGTGTTGTACATTTGTATACATTGGACTTGTTATTGGACTTGTTATGAAACATCCAAGGTGTAAAATATTTCAGCAAAATAATCAGTTCTTTGATAATTTTTTATGTTTGATAAAAGTAGCCACTTTAATGTCACTTTAATTTTCAGTAAGTTCGACAGTGTTGTACATTTGTAGGCATTGGACTTGAAACATCAAAGTTGCAAAAAATTAAAGCAAGATAGTCAATTTTTTATGTTTGATAAAAATAACAGATTATGCACTTAAATTTTCAGTGAGTTTGACGGTGTTGTGTGTTTGTAGACGGGTGCAGAGGTGGAGCTGGCGGAGGCCAGGGAGAAACTAGCTGAGTGGGAGACCATGATGGACCTGTTGACGGTGTTGTGTGTTTGTAGACGGGTGCAGAGGTGGAGCTGGCGGAGGCCAGGGAGAAACTAGCTGAGTGGGAGACCATGATGGACCTGTTGACGGTGTTGTGTGTTTGTAGACGGGTGCAGAGGTGGAGCTGGCGGAGGCCAGGGAGAAACTAGCTGAGTGGGAGACCATGATGGACCTGTTGACGGTGTTGTATGTTTGTAGACGGGTGCAGAGGTGAAGCTGGCGGAGGCCAGGGAGAAACTAGCTGAGTGGGAGACCTGTTGACGGTGTTGTGTGTTTGTAGACGGGTGCAGAGGTGGAGCTGGTGGAGGCCAGGGAGAAACTAGCTGAGTGGGAGACCATGATGGACCTGTTGACGGTGTTGTGTGTTTGTAGACGGGTGCAGAGGTGGAGCTGGTGGAGGCCAGGGAGAAACTAGCTGAGTGGGAGACCATGATGGACATGTTGACGGTGTTGTGTGTTTGTAGACGGGTGCAGAGGTGGAGCTGGCGGAGGCCAGGGAGAAACTAGCTGAGTGGGAGACCATGATGGACCTGTTGACGGTGTTGTGTGTTTGTAGACGGGTGCAGAGGTGGAGCTGGCGGAGGCCAGGGAGAAACTAGCTGAGTGGGAGACTATGATGGACATGTTGACGGGAGAGAGAGACACAATGGAGACAGAACTACACCAGGTCAGAGGGCACGCTGCTAAAAATAATTTTTTTGTTTTAATAAAACAAACTTAAAACAAGACATTTTTTCTAGGGAGCCACGTAAGAAAATAATTTTCGTGATTTAATAAATTTTTCCTAAGAAATTTTTTTTGTTAACTTAAGAAAATAATTTATAAAATCAAGATAAAGCTATAGAAATATTTTCTTATTTATCTTATCTAAGAAATATTTTTTCTTAAATAAGAAAAGCATTTTCTTAAATCAAGAAAAAAAGCAAGAACATGTTTCTTAATTTATTTTTAGGCGCACAAGAAAATTTGTAAATCAAGAAATGTTTTCTTAAATTTAATAAGAATATTTTTCTTGTAGTCATTTTGGATGTTTCATGTTAGTAAGAATATTTTTCTGAAAAAAAATACCAATGTGCCCAGCATTTGGACTAACAAGTCATCGATGAATCAAAATAGTTTTTGTACGATACAATAGTCAATGTATTTTATATGATGTATATTGTTATGTATCACGATATATATCGTAACAAATATCGCTATGCATATCATATTGTGGCTAAGTGTATCGTTGCAACCCTACCAGCATTCCTATGTTTTATTTGCAATTCTTATATTAAAAATCCTGTGTTTTTCTAACAATTTTGGAGGTTTATTGCGATTCACCTTACAGAAATTATTTTTGCGCAAGAAATCTACATCTGTGACCACCTATGGATGGGACCTGATTGTGGTGTGGTGTGAGTTGCACCATACCACAATCTGATTGGCGAAATCGGAAAATTTTATGACATGTTGAAAATCGGCGTTTGCTAATTTATTGCATGAAATGGTGAAAAAGTGGATTAGGTTAGGTAATTATGCATTAACCAATATCCTATGATGTGCATTTTCAACCAGGTCAAATATGCGAGCTCAAAATTGCTGCATTTGCTGTGTATTTGACCAAATACACAAAAAAATTACCATCAAATACATAATTATACAATTACAAATACGTAAAATCAGCATATTGAAATACACATTAAAATACAAATGTGGATTTGATCACAACCCTGCACCAGGTGGAGGCACGAGCGAAAACTGCCATGGACGAACTTCAGGATGTCAACTCTTCCCTCCAGGAGGCGCTCACGGAGCGCGACATGCTGCGTGATCAAATCTGGCAAGTAACGGAGGAGAAGGAGGCGATTCTGAGTGAGCAGCGCCTCCTGGTGGATGAGTTAGAGTGCGAGAGAGATCGCCTGACGGAGGTCACTGAGTCACTGCAAGGTCAACTCTCGCAGGTCACTGCCCACAATCAGATTCTCAATGATGAGAACGAGAGGCAACAGAAAGAGATCGAAAGAGAAAAGAACGAGAGGAACGACTTGTTAGAGAGGAATGAGAACTTGGACAGGGAGCTGAGAGATGTGCGGTCGGAGAAAGATGAATTGGTACTGAGACAGGCGGAGAACGCCAGCAGCATACCAACGCTTGAAGAGTTGGACACGGAGAATAAGAAACTGAAGGTATGAAATCATTCTGTTATTCTGTTTTACAATATTGGCTGTTGTTGTTGTTCTCCTCTGTCCCTGATTTTTTTTCCTCCTTTGCCGTCACGGATCCCGTTTAACTGCCATTTTCACTCCCCATCCCTTGCTTTCATTATCCTCTCCCAATCTTGCTAAATCTCTCTTCACGCTGTCCCCCATCTCAGTCTTCCTCTTCTCCTTCTGCCCTCCCCTCTAAGCGCATCCGCTCCCTTCATCAACCGTTCCTCTTCCATTCTGTCCACGTTTCCAGCCCACTTTAGCCGGCTCCTCACCAGCTTCCTCGTGAGGCTCTCACACCAACTTCCTCCCTCAGCTCCTCCATTCTTCACTTGTCTACCCTTTTCACTCCCACAATTCTTCTCACCCAGTTAGTTGTGCAAAATATACTTTCTCAGTTGTTTACTGCTGTATTGTGTTGAAATATATTTGTATCGTGTGCACTGTAACTGCCGTTGTTTACATACATAAACTTACCAGATATAACAACAACTAATTAGAATTTGTTGGTATGTATACACATGCTGGAAAATCATCAGTGATTTAGATTGCATTGTAGTTAGATATTATGTGTTGTGTAGCAATTAGGAAATTAAGATATGTTTTGTTTTTAGTATTATGTTTTAATATTAGTTTAGATCATTTGTGTAGTTAGTGAATGGCAGGGGAACCTTCACCTAAGGTTTAATTTCTGCCATCTCATTTGTAATAAAAGAACATTTTAACACTAGCTAGTTGTGCCTCTGAGCTTGAATTCCCGGGCATTTAGTTACACTAGATGTTTTATTATTATTAGTCTTATTAAAACACAGACGATATCACCTTAATTTTCAGTAAGTTTGACAGGATTGTACATTTGTAGACATTGGACTTTTAATGAAACATCAAAGTTGTGAAAAATTAAAGCAAGATAGTCATTTGTTTGATACATTAGAGCATGTACGCTTAATAGGTCGAATACAGTAGTCTACATGGATACATTTGTTTGATACATTAAAGCATGTACGCTTAATAGGTCGAATACAGTAGTCTACATGGATACATTTGTTTGATACATTAAAGCATGTACGCTTAACAGGTCAAATACAGTAGTCTACATGGATACATTTGTTTGATACATTAGAGCATGTACGCTTAATAGGTTGAATACAGTAGTCTACATGGATACATTTGTTTGATATATTAGCGCATGTACGCTTAATAGGTCGAATACAGTAGTCTACATGGATACATTTGTTTGATACATTAGAGCATGTATGCTTAATAGGTCGAATACAGTAGTCTACATGGATACATTTGTTTGATACATTAGAGCATGTACGCTTAATAGGTCGAATACAGTAGTCGACATGGATACATTTGTTTGATACATTAAAGCATGTACGCTTAACAGGTCAAATACAGTAGTCTACATGGATACATTTGTTTGATATATTAGAGCATGTACGCTTAATAGGTCGAATACAGTAGTCTACATGGATACATTTGTTTGACATATTAGAGCATGTACGCTTAATAGGTCGAATACAGTAGTCTACCTGGATACATTTGTTTGATACATTAGAGCATGTACGCTTAATAGGTCGAATACAGTAGTCTACATGGATACTTTTGTTTGATATATTAGAGCATGTACGCTTAATAGGTCGAATACAGTAGTCTACATGGATATTTTTGTTTGATATATTAGAGCATGTACGCTTAATAGGTCGAATACAGTAGTCTACATGGATACATGTGTTTGATACATTAGAGCATGTACGCTTAATAGGTCGAATACAGTAGTCTACATGGATACATTTGTTTGATACATTAGAGCATCTACGCTTAATAGGTCGAATACAGTAGTCTACATGGATACATTTGTTTGATACATTAGAGCATGTACGCTTAATAGGTCGAATACAGTAGTCTACATGGATACTTTTGTTTGATATATTAGAGCATGTACGCTTAATAGGTTGAATACAGTAGTCTACATGGATACATTTGTTTGATACATTAGAGCATGTACGCTTAATAGGTCGAATACAGTAGTCTACATGGATACATTTGTTTGATACATTAGAGCATGTACGCTTAATAGGTCGAATACAGTAGTCTACATGGATACTTTTGTTTGATATATTAGAGCATGTACGCTTAATAGGTCGAATACAGTAGTCTACATGGATACATTTGTTTGATACATTAGAGCATGTACGCTTAATAGGTCGAATACAGTAGTCTACATGGATGCTTTTGTTTGATATATTAGAGCATGTACGCTTAATAGGTCGAATACAGTAGTCTACATGGATACATTTGTTTGATACATTAGAGCATGTACGTTTAATAGGTCGAATACAGTAGTCTACATGGATGCTTTTGTTTGATATATTAGAGCATGTACGCTTAATAGGTCGAATACAGTAGTCTACATGGATACATTTGTTTGATACATTAGAGCATGTACGCTTAATAGGTCGAATACAGTAGTCTACATGGATACATTTGTTTGATACATTAGAGCATGTACGCTTAATAGGTCGAATACAGTAGTCTACATGGATACTTTTGTTTGATATATTAGAGCATGTACGCTTAATAGGTCGAATACAGTAGTCTACATGGATACATTTGTTTGATACATTAGAGCATGTACGCTTAATAGGTCGAATACAGTAGTCTACATGGATACATTTGTTTGATATATTAGAAAATGTATGCTTAATAGATCGAATACAGTAGTCTACATGGATACATTTGTTTGATACATTAGAGCATGTACGCTTAATAGGTCGAATACAGTAGTCTACATGGATACATTTGTTTGATACATTAGAGCATGTACGCTTAATAGGTCGAATACAGTAGTCTACATGGATATGCAATATATGCTAAGCATTATGTCGCATAATTGTACGAAGACGCACTATATATAGTTGCAGACAGCTATAGAATTGTTTGTTTTTATCCCGGAAGAATGTAATTTGATTTAATTCAATGTATATGGTGGCTCTACAAGATCCACTATAAAGGTCTGAGAGGAGTCTCCTGACCCTGTTTTGTTTTGTACTTATGTTCCTAATATATGCCAAGTTTTTGTGTGTCCATTATGTAAAAATTATACTTAACCAGGCATTGTTATAATTAGTCTATTGGGTAAATTAATCATTCTTTCTAGTATGTACAAAGAAGTAAATATGAATTGATGTATATATAAAATTGTTTTGATGCTGGAAATAAATGTTATTATTTATTGTTTCACGGTAAGGTTGAGATACGAGAGCGAGAACGAGAGATGGAGATCTCACAGACAACGGTGGAGAAGCTGACCAAAGAACTACAGACAAGTAAGGGCGAGGTGGAGAGTCTCAATCCAGAAAGGGAGATTCTTCTCAGTAAACTCCGTGAGTTATCACCGGTCCGGAGACAGAGAGATGAGATGAAAGATCGGATGAGCGAGATGAGGAATGAGATTAGTGAGCTCAGGGAAGAACTACTGGGTGTCCGGGAGAAGAATAAAGACATTGCTGCTGAGTTGTCTCGGGTTAAGACGGAGAATGATGAGTTGTCTCGGGTTAAGACGGAGAATGATGAGTTGTCTCGGGTTAAGACGGAGAATGATGAGTTGAGAGTCGCTGAGAAGAAACAACAGGACGAAGGTAGAGAAGATAACAAGACTAGGAGTGGTGTTGCTATGACAACATGTGATACTGGGGCAGCAGATGAGACGAGAGATGAGAAGGATGGAGAGAAGATGGAGAAGCTGGTGGACGACACAAGAGAGTTGGAAGCTGAGAAGGAGAGTCTGACTGGGGAAGTTGAGAGCTGGAAGGAGGAGTGTAGCAGATATCAACAGAAGGTGGGTGGAGTGTTGATGTCTGGATTACGATTGTAACTGTAGATGATTGTAACTGTTTACACAATCATTTGTAATCACAATTGGTGGGGTGTTGATGTTTTAATAACAATATACTCTCATAATGGCCAATGTGATTGTGATTGTAAACAGTTGTCATCGATGATTGTAAATGTAAACAATTGTAAATGTATTGTAAATGTAAATATTTGTTCACACTGCTATTTAATAATAATAGTAATAATAATACTGTAAATTATAAATTATATATATATATATATATAATTTATATATATATATATTTATATATATGATACTCTGGTAATGTTTTGTTATTTCAGGTGGAAGTCTTGATGACGGAGCTGGACAATTTAAGAAAGGTAAAATCTATTGTGTTACTGTTACTCTCTACTGTGTGCGTGCATGCATGCGTGCGTGCGTGCGTGCGTGCGTGCGTGCGTGCGTGCGTGCGTGCGTGCGTGCGTGTGGTGTGTGTAGCTATCAGGAAACTAGAGACACCAAGTAAAAAAAGTGAAAGCATATACCTTAATTTTCCATCTATCATATGCCCCCAAGTATAATGTTAAAACAAACATTGCATGAATGTTTTGGCATAGAAAAGGTGATGTAAGAACGTTGCCTAGGGGCCCCAGTGTAAATAATTTGGGCCAATCTTGTTTTTGATTATCGCTTACCAATTTTGTTTAGCCTTGTTATCATGTATAATACGCACCTGGACATTTAAGTAACAAACAAAACGAAAAAATGTGTGCTATGCATGGAAAATTAAGGTACTAAAAGCCTACATAAGTAAATAATTAATATTGGGATAGATAAGTGTTTGTTTTGTGTAGTACATGTAAAAATAATTATTATTGCAGAGTGAAGACATGGGAGAGCCACCAGATAAAGATATTGGGAAGTCTCAACAGGAAATGGAATTAGGAGAAGAGACACCAGGGAGAGAATTGAGAGAAGCTTTAGAACAAAGTCAGTCAGAAGTACAAAGATTGCAAGAAGAAACAAAGAAAGCAGAAGAATTGAGAGAAGCCTTAGGACAAAGTCAGTCAGAAGTCCAGAGATTACAAGAAGAAACAAAGAAAGCAGAAGAATTGAGAGAATCTTTAGAACAAAGTCAGTCAGAAGTAGACAGACTACAAGAAGACATAAAGAAAGCTGAAGAACTCAGAGAAGCCTTAGAACAAAGTCAGTCAGAAATACAGAGATTGCAAGAAGAAACAACAACATCAGAAGAGCTGAGAGAAGCTTTAGAACAAAGTCAGTTAGAAGTCCAAAGATTACAAGAAGAAATAAAAAAATTGGAAGAGCTGAGAGAAGCTTTAGAACAAAGTCAGTCAGAAGTCCAGAGATTACAAGAAGAAACAAAGAAAGCAGAAGAATTGAGAGAATCTTTAGAACAAAGTCAGTTAGAAGTCAAGAGATTACAAGAAGAAACAAAGAAAGCTGAAGAATTGAGAGAAGCTTTCGAACAAAGTCAGTCAGAAGTACAAAGATTGCAAGATGAAACAAAGAAAGCAGAAGAATTGAGAAAAGAAGCCTTAGGACAAAGTCAGTCAGAAGTAGACAGACTACAAGAAGATATAAAGAAAGCTGAAGAACTCAGAGAAGCCTTAGAACAAAGTCAGTCAGAAATACAGAGACTGCAAGAAGAAACAACAAAATCAGAAGAGCTGAGAGAAGCTTTAGAACAAAGTCAGTCAGAAGTCCAGAGATTACAAGAAGAAATAAAGAAAGCAGAAGAATTGAGAAAATCTTTAGAACAAAGTCAGTCAGAAATACAGAGATTACAAAAAGAAACAATGAAAGCTGAAGAATTGAGAGAAGCTTTTGAACAAAGTCAGTCAGAAGTACAGAGATTACAAGAAGAAACAACAAGATCGGAGGGGCTGAGAGAATCCTTAGAACAAAGTCAGTCAGAAGTAGAGAGACTACAAGAAGAAACAAAGAAAGCTGAACCATTGAGAGAAGCTTTAGAACAAAGTCAATCAGAAGTACAGAGATTACAAGAAGAAACAAAGAAATCTGAAGAACTCAGAGAAGCTTTAGAACAAAGTCAGTCGGAAGTACGGAGATTGGAAGAAGAAACAAAGAAAGCTGAAGAATTGAGAGAAGCTTTAGAACAAAGTCAATCAGAAATTATGAGGTTACAAGAAGAAACAAAGAAAGCTGAGGAGCTGAGAGAAGCTTTAAAACAAACTAGGTTGGAATTGGAGAGGTTACAAAAAGACACACAGAAGACAATTGACTTGACAAAATCTGTAGAACAGGCGAGATTGTTGCAAGCTGAGAGTTCACAAGAGCACACAAATGAGATGGAACATTTGAGAGAACTGTTGGAAAAAACCAAGACTGAAGTAGTAAGATTACAAGGAGAAACACAGAACATGGACGAATTGAAGGAACATTTCGAAGAAACAAAGAACGAGGTGTTACGATTACAGGAAGAGATGAAAAAGATGGAGAAACTAAAGGAAATGTTGAAACAATCAGCGCTGGAAATAGCGAGACTCAGAGAACAGAGTGAAGACTTGAAGGAATCTTTGGAACAGGCGAAGATGGAACTGTTGACCTTGGAAGAGAAGGGAAATAAGACAGAGATGTTGGCAGGAGAGAAGGATGAGATTGAGAAGTTGCTTGAGGAGGCTAGGACAAGGGAAGACCAGTTGCGACTGGGTTTACAGGAGTCTCAGCAGGACATCTTGGGCATGCAGGAGACAGAGAGATCACTCAGACGGGAAGTGGATGCCCAAGAGAAAGTCTGTCTGGTCAGTGCACTTAATGTATTTCAATATTCTAAGCTTTCTTCTTTAAGTTTTATAATCAGTTTAGCTTGATAATACCATGCCAATACATTAGAATACATATTACTGATACTATATCACATGAGTTTACGAAAAATAAGCACAGGTTGCCTCAATATAAAATGCCCGTTTTTGGCAAATTTCATTGACTGTAATCACATACCGTATTTGACCTATTAAGCGTACATGCCCTAATTAGTGTACACCCCAATTTTTAATCAGCAGGATCCATAATTGTACTTTGACTAGTTTGGAACAACTGGAAAGTGTCCCCATCTGGTGTTAAACAGTTGGCACCACTTCAGTTGTTCAACATTAGTCACCAAATGACACCAATAGTTACCTTATTGTCTAAACAAACATATTTTGGTGTATGCTTATAAGAACAGATTACTTTTTTCAAGCGCACTGTACGCTTATTAGGTAAAATACGGTATGTAGCCCACCATTGTTATTGCTAAGTATGGATTCACAGTAAGTTGTGTTGTGTTTACCAGGAATGGAAGCAGAAGTTTAATAAGATGTCTCAAGAGCTGGAAGCTGATAGGATACTCAGAACCCAGGTCAGTGTCATGTTGGCTCCTAATGCTAGGCTTACATGGCCGGTGAAATGGCGTTTTTTGAAGAAAAAATACTCAAAATGTGTTTCCATCATATTCTGATAGCTTTGTACGTTTATTGTCCATATAGTTCAATTTTATTTCATGAATAAAGCATGCCTCTTTCAAGTATTAAATCCCATTAAATTATTATGAAACAATTGCATGTCATGTGTCATTGTTAATTACTCTTGAGATATATTTCAGATGGAGACTAAACTGGCAGAGACAGGGACAAATCACGAGAAACAGACCCAGAAACTGATGGCTGAGATTGAGACCCTAAAAGGGAAAGTGTTGGAAACCACCCAACAGATGGAAGAGTTCCGTCGGGTTAGTGGCCCTTCTACAATAACTGCAAATATAATTTTATTTAAGCTGCTGCAGGCTTAGGATAAAAATACAATAACCCCCCAAAATTGGGTGTGCTTGAGTCAAGGGTCCACTTGGATTAGTACCAAAAATGGAAAGTTTTTTTGTTTTTTCCAGTTAAAATTTTTCAATAATCAACTTTTATGTACGTTATATAAAAAATGTATTTGTTTTTAGATAGGTGTGAGTGGGTGGATGGGTGGGTGGAAGAAAGATTACAACCCATCAAAATGGTTTTTATGCTGATTTTCAGAGTTATTATCTCCATTCGGAGTTCATTTTCCAGGTAAAAATGCCTTTTTGGGGGTCTCAATTGGTGGGAGGGGTTAATCATGCCCAAATTGTTTTGATTATTGGAAGAAAAAAAATTATGTTTATAAAGCCCCTTAGAGGTGTGTTAAATCCATAAATCAATGAAGTCCTTAAACATTTTTCAAAGGAAACCAATTTGTTACACATGTTATATATTATAATTATTTAAGTTGATAATAAAAACAATTCTTTTGGATAAAAAAATATGACAAAATAGTTTTACATAAAGGTATCTCATGGATTTCGCACAAACACACAGTTTTTTAGCTAGAGATAGCCAACTATGAAAATGTTCATTGTAGGAAGGTTAATGGAACAGCATGATAGAGCTGGACATAGCTGACTATGAGTGTGTTCGTTGTAGAAAGGTCAATGGAACAGCATGATAGAGCTGGAGATAACTGACTATGAGTGTGTTTCTTGTAGAAAGGTCAATGGAACAGCGTGATAGAGCTAGAGATAACTGACTATGAGCGTGTTCGTTGTAGGAAGGTCAACAGAATAGCGTGATAGAGCTGGAGATAGCTGACTATGAACGAACTGTGCGGTCACTTCATGACACGGTTGACCAACGTGACAGTGTCATCAGAGAGTTGCAGGCGGAGGTGTCGCGTCACCAGGAGAGTATAACGTCATTGCAGCAACAACTCGGTGAGTCATATGATAGACATTATTTATAAGACATACAACACCTGTTGGCTAAGAATGAAACCAAGGTTGCAGGTCGTCAAAACAAATCTAGTGCTAGTGTGCATGCATCGCAAATATCGTCAATACCACCCAGATTCTCAAAAAGTAAATAACATATCTAATAATTTAATGTTGTGTTTGGGATGTTAGAGTTGGCGACGGCTCAACAACAGCAGGCCGAGAGTCGAGGCAACAAACTGAAGCAGCTGTTACTGAAGGCAAAGAAAGAACTCGCTGAAACCAAGCAACTGGTGGGTGTCTTCCTTACAGTGTATTAATTCATGCATGATGCAGGTCATCTTGATTTGACAAGATTGAACAAGTTTGCTATCCAAAGCCAAGGAAGCCATTGGCTTAGCGAGAGTTTCCAACTATCTGTTTCTCCCCATATCAGATATCTCTAAAAACATATCTGTTTCTCCCCTTATCAGATATCTGTAAAAATATATCTGTTTCTCCCCTTATCAGATATCTCTAAAAAGATATCTGTTTCTCCCCTTATCAGATATCTCTAAAAAGATATCTGTTTCTCCCCTTATCAGATATCTGTAAAAATATATATATATGTTTCTCCCCTTATCAGATATCTCTAAAAAAGATATCTGTTTCTCCCCTTATCAGATATCTCTAAAAAGATATATGTTTCTCCCTTTATCAGATATTTCTAAAAAGATATCTGTTTCTCCCTTTATCAGATATCTCTAAAAAGATATCTGTTTATCCCCTTATCAGATATCTCTAAAAAGATATATGTTTCTCCCCTTATCAGATATCTCTAAAAAGCGTTAACAGAAGCAAATATTAACAGTTAAAAAATTATCAACACTTCTACATGTGCACATTCAGAAGATAATTCTTCAATTAATTTATACTGAAGTTCTTCCATAAATTTGTATTGCTAATGGTAGCCGTTATACATTTAAATTGTAATTTAGAATATTATTAAGAATATACCAGTGCACAGTAAAAAAATCATCTTGAAAAAACAAAAGAGGACGTCCAAAAAGAAACGTACCAAAGAACCAACACAAGGTAGGTAAAACCCTGAAAATAAAGATGTATGACCTAGAAAGAAATGGATGGCTTAGGGTGCTCTCTGCCTTGTGTGTGTAACACAGGAAGTAAATAAGTACTTGCACAGTGAAGTACCGTATTCGACCTAGTACGCGTACATGCCTTAATTAGCGTATACCACCTTTTTATCAGCAGGATTATAACTTGTGATTTTACTAGTTTGGAACAACTGAAAAGTGCCACCTGGTGTTATACAGTTGGCACCACTTTTCAGTTGTTCTACATTAGTAACCAAATGTCACCACTAGTGTTAGATAGTTACCTTATTGTCTAGAGAAACGTGTTGGTGTATGCTACAAATGTTGGTGTATGCTACAAATGTTGGTGTATGCTACAAATGTTGGTGTATGCTACAAATGTTGGTGTATGCTTATAAGAACAGATTCCTTTACATTTTTCATGGCCCAATTTTTTTACGTCGAATGCTATATATAAACTTCTGGAATGTTAATTTTCACAAAAACGAAAAAAATTGTAGAATTTGATGAAACCGCTACTGCAGGTTGGTGACAATACTACAGTTAATGTGTAGGAAAAGTGGGAAACTCGATAGTGTACTGTGCGCTGTTGTAGGAGGGATCCAGGAGGAGTAGTGAGGCCCAGTTGGAGGGGCACGTGGAGAGTTTGACAGCCCAAATGGAAGAGAACAAGGTAGGGATAGTGCATCTCAGGTGTAGTGCATCTCAGGTGTAGTGCATCTCAGGTGTAGTGCACTCGTAATGCATATGTAGTGCATCAGTTACTCTTTACCTGAATAGATGGATGCATTTGTTGTATATCATCTGTGTAGAGCACATTATGCACTAGTTGTACATGTGTTACACTAGTTGTGTGCATGGTGCACTGGTTGCGTGCAATGTGCACTGGTTGCGTGCATGGTTCACTGGTTGTGTGCATGGTGCACTGGTTGCATGCATGGTGCACTGGTTGCATGCATGGTGCACTGGTTTCGTGCATGGTTCACTGGTTGCGTGCATGGTTCACTGGTTGTGTGCATGGTGCACTGGTTGCATGCATGGTTCACTGGTTGCATGCATGGTGCACTGGTTGCATGCATAGTGCACTGGTTGCATGCATGGTGCACTGGTTGCATGCATAGTGCACTGGTTGCATGCATGGTGCACTGGTTTTGTGCAATGTGCACTGGTTGCATGCATGGTTCACTGGTTGTGTGCATGGTGCACTGGTTGTGTGCATGGTTCAGTGGTTGCATGCATGGTGCACTGGTTGCATGCATGGTTCACTGGTTGTGTGCATGGTGCACTGGTTGCATGCATAGTGCACTGGTTGCATGCATGGTGCACTGGTTTTGTGCAATGTGCACTGGTTGCATGCATGGTTCACTGGTTGTGTGCATGGTGCACTGGTTGCATGCATGGTTCAGTGGTTGCATGCATGGTGCACTGGTTGCGTGCATGGTTCACTGGTTGTGTGCATGGTGCACTGGTTGCATGCATGGTGCACTGGTTTCGTGCATGGTTCACTGGTTGCGTGCATGGTTCACTGGTTGTGTGCATGGTGCACTGGTTGCATGAATGGTTCACTGGTTGTGTGCATGGTTCACTGGTTGTGTGCATGGTTCACTGGTTGCATGCATGGTTCACTGGTTGTGTGCATGGTTCACTGGTTGCATGCATGGTGCACTGGTTGTGTGCATGGTGCACTGGTTGCATGCATGGTTCACTGGTTGTGTGCATGGTGCACTGGTTGCATGCATAGTGCACTGGTTGCATGCATGGTGCACTGGTTTTGTGCAATGTGCACTGGTTGCATGCATGGTTCACTGGTTGTGTGCATGGTGCACTGGTTGCATGCATGGTTCAGTGGTTGCATGCATGGTGCACTGGTTGTGTGCATGGTTCACTGGTTGTGTGCATGGTTCACTGGTTGTGTGCATGGTGCACTGGTTGCATGCATGGTTCACTGGTTGTGTGCATGGTTCACTGGTTGTGTGCATGGTTCACTGGTTGCATGCATGGTTCACTGGTTGTGTGCATGGTGCACTGGTTGCATGCATGGTGCACTGGTTGCATGCATGGTTCACTGGTTGTGTGCATGGTGCACTGGTTGCTTGCATGGTTCAGTGGTTGCATGCATGGTGCACTGGTTGCGTGCATGGTGCACTGGTTGCATGCATGGTTCAGTGGTTGCATGCATGGTGCACTGGTTGCGTGCATGGTGCACTGGTTTCGTGCATGGTTCACTGGTTGCGTGCATGGTTCACTGGTTGTGTGCATGGTGCACTGGTTGCATGCATGGTGCACTGGTTGCATGCATGGTTCACTGGTTGTGTGCATGGTGCACTGGTTGCGTGCATGGTTCAGTGGTTGCATGCATGGTGCACTGGTTGCGTGCATGGTGCACTGGTTGCATGTATGATTCAGTGGTTGCATGCATGGTGCACTGGTTGCGTGCATGGTGCACTGGTTGCATGCATGGTGCACTGGTTTCGTGCATGGTTCACTGGTTGTGTGCACGGTGCACTGGTTGCATGCATGGTGCACTGGTTGTGTATGAATGATGCATGTTGACCCTTATGTCCTGCCTTCTAGAAGCAGTTGATACATATTGCATGTTGACACTTATATGCTGCCTTCTGTAAGCAGTTAACACATAGTGCATGTTGACACATGTCATGCCTTCTAGAAGCAGTTAACACATAGTGCATGTTGATACTTATGTCCTGCCTTCTAGAAGCAGTTGACACATAGTGCATGTTGATACTTATGTCCTGCCTTCTAGAAGCAGTTGACACATAGTGCATGTTGACACTTCTGTCCTGCTTTCTATAAGCAGTTCACACATAGTGCAGCCTTCAAGGTGATGATGACAACTTCTGCTTTCAGCTGCACATTTCTCAGCTTGTTTCCGAGAACCAGAAGTTATCAGAAATGCTGCGCAGTTCAAATGAGCTTCACCAGAGGGCAGTGCGGTCACTTGAGCAGAAGGTAGAGGGAGCGAATTTGGAACTACACATGTCTCAGACTGCACTGACCGGAGTCCAGGCTGAGTATGACAGCTACAAGGTGAGTGAGTGACCAGTAACTGACCATTGACTGACCTGTGTTTCAACGTCAAGATTCACATTATTATTTTCTGAGTAACATGAATAAACAAAAGTTCTTCGATGTGCGAGTCTCTAGCTTAGGCCAATTACAGCACATACAAACTAAACGTCCATTACAAAAGGAAAGTGGTAGCATTCTACAAAGTACAGGGTCGATTGTTCAAAATCCACGTCTGCCAATGGACTTGGACACTGGTGAGACAGCTACTTGCCGGTGGTCGTATAGTTGCCAGGGCTGAGGATAGTTTATTGCTCACTATATCTAATACAACAACAAGTTTCTAAAACATGCTGGAATCCTGAGCATCAAGAAATCTCAATTTTGTGATTTTTCCGACTTAAGCTTAATATTCTTATGCTGTGCCACATATATGGAATCATCATAAAATGAGATACACATAATTTTGTTAAGTCCAAGTGCACATTGTACATGGTAACAAATATAAAATGGGGGTAAATTCCATTCATGCAGGTATTCCACATCATTCCACATACAAAAAAAGCATATATTCTTTAAAAAATACTGTGGTTTTGCAGTCCAAATTACATTCACGGTGAGTGATAATATAAGCCTCTAATTCTCGCTGCAGAAGACACTGATGCAACGCTGTGTTATTTTGACCGAAAAAGTACTCACTCTAAACCGGGCTTCAACCAAATCTACTGGAATCAGGGAAATCGGGGGTAGATGTTAAAAAGTTGGGATGCGTATTATACATGGTAATATAGAAACTATGTCAGATGTGCCCCAACAAAATCAGGATGCATATTATATTGGGGGCATATCATGCATGGAAGATTACATTAAAGGTAGTGATATTCTGTAGTTAAGATGATGATCTAAGGTATGTTGTGTGTTTCTAGGTGAGAGTCCACAATGTTCTGAAACAACAGAAGAGTCGAGCTCAGGATGAGGTGTTGTTGGAACAAGAACGACAAGAAAGGTGGGTGTTTATGAACAGACTACGTCATGTTCACAAGTACCATGAACATATAGACGATATTCACGATGCATGCGCATTATCAATATATTTTATGACCATGCAACTGTGGTTTCATTCTTAGAGAACAGGAGTTGTATGTGTTATAAAAATGTGTCTTGTCCGACAGCAGATCAAAAACTGACTACATATGCATTTGTCCAAGTAAAGCAACCCCTTTCGAAAATTTTCATATACAAATATAAAATATTTGAAGAGCAGATTTTCTTACACCCCCTATGACTGATTCAGAGAAAGGCACAAAAAACCTCAGGACCACTGTGATTAATATTTTCCTTTCTTTTTTTGGATTACTTGAAAGGTGCATGATAAAAATATGCTTTTACAAATCAGCGACTTGTTTTTCTAATTATTTTCGTTAATTAATAACATTTGAAATTTGGATGACATGTTATTAATTAACGAAAATAATAACAAACCAAGTTACTGATTTGTAAAAGCATGTTTTTATGATTAACATATGATGCACCTTTCTAGTAATCCAAAGAAAGAAAAGAAAAGATTAATCACAGTGAGTCCTGCAGTTTTTTGTGCTTTTCTTTGAATCAGTCAAAGAGAGTGTAAACCCTTTTGCAAATCTGCTCTTCAAATAAATCCTGCTAAAGTTGAGTCTTGCCTGTGTGTGTGTGCAATAGATAGCAACATCAATGACCAGTGACATCATAACATGACAGCCCATAATATGTTGACCTTGTGTCTCATTGGTCAGTTGACCTTGTGTCTCATTGGTCAAAGATCTAATTCTTTTTGCATGTCAACTAAATTGGATGCAAGCCCTTTTGCATGTTAAATGCAACTTTAATGGACTTTTACTATGGGATTCAAACCATTTTGAAACATATTAAATATTTTACATGAAAGCTGTGGTCCATCTCTATGCATTGGCATTTCAAATCCATTTTTGGTCAAAATGGAGGTAAGCCCTTTTGCAAATCTGCTCTTAATTTTATGACCAATTATGAAATGTACCTGTTTCAGTGATGTTACAAACATATTGCACCGACATAACAAACATATCGCACTGACATCGCAGACATATTGCACCAACATCACAAACATATTGCACTGCAATCATAAATGCATTGCACCGACATCACAAACATATTGCACCAACATCACAAAATTATTGCACCGACATAACAAACATATTACACCGACATAACAAACATATTGCACCGACATCACAAACATATTGCACTGACACCACAAACATATTGCACTGACATTACAAACATATTGCACTGACATCACAAACATATTGCACTGACATCACAGACATATCACAATGATGTCATAAACATTTCTCACTTTAGAAAGGTAGAAGAACTAGAGGACACAAAGTAACATTAGTAAAGGAGCAAAGTCAATTAAATATCAGAAAGTACTCGTTCTCACAGAAGACAATAAATGAATGGAACAAATTATCTACAGATTGTGTAACTACTAGCAGCGTGTTTAAAAACAAAGTTGACACATCTCTGAAGAGTGGGTTACATGTAAATGAAGAATTGTTGGACTCTCAATAAACCAATGGCTTCCACTTGTCCACTTGTCATCCAGGTTTTTGTCTTGGATGACAACCTTGTTAAATCCTGTGAACTCATTCCTTGTGTGTTGTCTGCAGAGTGAGCCTTGAGGCGGCCGTACAGCAACTCAAGGCCAAACTTCAGCAGATTAGGTAAGTATTAATTCATTCATTGTATACACAGAATTGTACATGCCGTATTCAATCTAATAAGTGTACAGTATGCTGGAAAAATGTCTTTCAAGCATACACCAAGATTTTTTTCTCTACACAATAATATAACTGTTTAACACTAGTGGTGTCATTTGATGACTAGTGTAGAACACCTGATAAGTGGTGCCAACTCTAGCACCAGACTAGCGACCCTTCCACACTAGTCAAATTATAATAATTATGGATTGTGCCAATTAAAAAAGGGATATACACTAATTAGGGCATGTTCGCTTAATAGGTCGAATACTGCATGCCTGTATATGTGTGCCTAGTAGGATAGTGGCTAGAAATCAGCCTCTATTGAGAGGACTGGGCTTTGAATCCTCTTTCTGCCGATTGGAAGCTTAGGCAATTTTTTTCACTCCACGTTGCTTTTGTAATTTTAACACATTTTCATAACTTGAACAGTGTTCAATATAATTATTACATTATTATGATGTGTATCATCAAGTGTACTGCATTTCAATTAGTTTTGATTTACTGATATACAAATATTACATATAATTTTTATATATTTTAAATATTGGATTATAAACATAATTATTTTTATTTACATATTATTTTATTGTAAAGCAGATTGATCTGGTACTGATTATGGGATTTGGGGTGTCAAATTCAAAGACAAAGACGTTATGTAATTTTTTAATGGCCCCTTAGCTAACACCCACATTGACATTGATTGACACCGATGATGTCTGTGCAGTGACAACCTGTCAGCTGTGTCAAGTGAGAAGGAGGTGTTACTGGAGGAACAGGACCGACTTCGACACAGACTAGAGCGACAGACTTTGACACTGGAGCGTCAGGAGACCGACTTCAAGCACAGGTAAGTGTCTTGTCAAGAAACTAGTCTCGTGATTAAATCTTACATTACACAACCTGCTGTTACATTACACAACCTATTGTTACATTTCACCACCTGCTGTTACATTACACAACCTGCTGTTACATTACACAATCTGTTGTTACATTACACAACCTGTTGTTATATTTCACCACCTGCTGTTACTTTACACAACCTACTGATGCACTACTCAACCTACTGTGACATCACACAACCTACTGTAACATTACACAACCTATTGTTACATTGCATAATATGTTGTTACATTACACAACCTGCTGTTATTTTACACAACCTATTGTTACATTACATAATCTGTTGTTACATTACATAACCTGCTGTTACATTACACAACCTACTGTTACACTACTCAACATACTGTAATATTACACAACCTACTGTTACATTGCACAAACTACTACTACATTACACAACATGTTGTTAAATTACATTACATAATCTGTTGTTACATTACATAACCTGCTGTTACATTACACAACCTTCTGTTACATTACACAATCTGCTGTTACATTACACAATCTTCAGTTACATTGCATAATTTCACTGGAGCGGTATATGTGTCTCAGACTGGAGCTGATGACAGCAGAGACTGTCTCCAACAACAAACAACAGAGTGAGATAATCAGGGAGTTGACACTTCAGAACACGACACTGACAAAGACAGACAAGGTTAGTCAACTGAGCAATACAAAACATTACATTGCCTGTTGCTGTGCGCACCTGTAAGGACCTACAGATGTTTAAACAAACACTATAAACCCACCTGTTCAAACTATTTTATGACCAACAACGCTGTAATCAGTGGCTACAATATTTTTGAAATGTCTAATCAAAAATTTTTTCTTAATTTGAACATTGTTCATATTACAATTTTTTATGTGTGTCAAAGTATACTGTATTTCAATGTTGTTTTAAACGTCCCTCCTCAATTTGATTTCTTTGCTAGTCTCAATTCAACTATTCAGAAATTTCTTAAAAACCTATTAGATTACTTAATATTTGATCACACATTAAGTGAAGTTAAGTTTCACTGTTGGTGAAACTTGTTTACTTTGTTATGTGATCAGCGATGGAAGTCACGACAAATATCGGTGTTTGTGTTTACCATTTTGAATATCGACTATTCTAAACCTTACCAGAACTAAAGTCAATTCTTTCAATGATTTGAACAAAAATAGGAATTTTTTATTAAATCGACTGTGGATGTTACATAAACTATTCACACACTACATATTTGGACATCAATGAACCAGATTTGTGATAGGCAAGATCAGTTGGGGATGGAGTTTTAACTAGATTTTAATGAGAGAAAAAAATATGGAAAGTATCACTTACACTTGTACTGTTTTCTGATTAATCAAAGAAATTTTTTCAAATAACATTTTTATATGCATTCATATATTAATGTTTATTAATTTATTTATATGGCATCAGTTCTATGCCATGATATTCTTTGGTGCTGTACATGTTAATAAAATAAAATAATAATAAAATAGTGATATAATATTACATAAAACAATTATGGTGATAGGATGAAAAATATACTTATATAAATCTATACAATTATTTCATATGGTGCTATGAATTATAAAAATATAAATATTACTTAAACAATTATGACGATAGAATAAAATATAAAATCCAGACAATCATTCTATCATAAGGTGCTATATACAAATATAAAATATATAACAGGTTAAATAGAGCATGATAGGATGAAACAATTAAAAAGAATGAAACTATATATATAATAGCTTAATCTAAATTAAAATAGTGTGTCTTTAGCTAGCTCTTAAAAAAAGAAATTTAACACGGTTAACATTTAATCAATTTGTGGGTAGCATATTCCACAATTTTGGTGCAGAGGCTATGTTTTTGTGATCAGGAGCACCTGCAGCAGCTGCAGCAGCTGCAGGAAGAGCAACAGGAGCAGGAGCGAGAACTGCACCAGCTAAGACGGCAGCTGTCAATGGCTCACACTCAGATCGAGCAGCTGCAGAGTTCGTCAGTCGAGTCACGTGACCTGACCGAGAATGTGATGATGGCCCAGTCCCCAGAGCATGGCGAGAGACCCGCAGCTGAGGTATGCCCTCTGGTGGCAGGGTTTTTCGAGGCCAGTTTTACATGAGTGATGTTTGTCCAATTATGTCGCACAAACAAGTTATGTGTATTTTTACACGAGTGGTGTGTCTAGATACTGCGAGTGCAATGTATTGACTTGTGCCAATCCTCACTTGCACTTTGATGAAAGGTTATAACACTTGTGTGAATAGGCCTTTAGTCATGGAACTAATACAAATTGTTTTAATAAAAAATTACATGGTGTATCGTATTCAAATAAGCTATACGTATTACCTGCATGAATTTCCTCCTATTGTAAAATTTTCTAAATTGCATTTTTAAACCACATTTGGGCGGTCAAGATGTTTCAATTGATATGGTGGGTAACTTTATGCAGTGTAATATGTTTTTACAATAAAAACGTACCTATGAAATGAAAAAGATAAAATGATCTGTGTTAAAAAATAGTGGTGAAATGAAAAAGGTACAATGATCTGTGTTAAAAAAACCGTGGTGAAATGAAAATATACAATGATCTGTGTTAAAAAAACTGGCGAAATGAAAAAGATACAATGGATCTGTTAAAAAACAGTGGTGAAATGGAAAAGATACAATGATCTGTGTTAAAAAAACAGTGGTGATATGAAAAAGATACAATGATCTGTGTTAAAAAACGGTGGTGAAATGAAAAAGATACAATGATCTTTGTTAAAAAACTTGTAAAATGAAAACGATACAATGATCTGTGTTAAAAAACTGGTGAAATGAAAAATGTACAATGATCTGAGTTAAAAAAAACAGTGGTGAAATGAGTTAGATGGCTGCTGAGACAACTCCACATTGCATATGTCATGTTGGAATGCCTCGACTGTTGTAGGGGATGGAGATGGTGGACACTCGATCATGTCCTGTCACACCGGTACGTGTCACGCAAACATTTCGTTATACAAATTTCCTGTTTTGGGGGGTTATAGGAACAAGTGTATCTATTTTTATTCTATGTATGTTCTGTGGATGTCACCCTGTGTTGTGTGGATGTCAACCTGCGTTGTGTGTGGATGTCATTAGGATGTGGGAGTGTCACCAGAATGTCACCATGTGTTGTGATTATGTCACCCTGTATGCATATCACTGGGATGTCACCCATTGTTGTGTGCTAGTCGCCCTGTGTTGTGAAGATGTCACCCTGTGTGCATATCACTGGGATGTCATCCTTTGTTGTGTGCAAGTTACCAAGATGTCACCCTGTGTTGTGAGGATGTCACCCTGTGTGCATATCACTGGGATGTCACCCTTTGTTGTGTGCAAGTTACCAAGATGTCACCCTGTGTTGTGAGGATGTCACCCAGTGTGCATATCACTGGGATGTCACCCTTTGTTGTGTGCAAGTCACCAAGATGTCAGCCTGTGTTGTCAGGATGTCACCCTGTGTTGTAGGGGAGCGGACACAGCAAAGACCCCCCTGTTAGAAACTTGGTTCCTTTTGCTGAGCTGCTTAGTTCGCCATCGACACCGACGACCCTCACCACAGGTAGGTGACACTCTTCTTTGTCATGTCGAGTCACTAAAAGTTGGTGACATGTCAAATATGTGAGGTCCATAGAAGATGGATGGACAAAATGTTGGAATAGATATAGTTCATACCATACAGCATAATTTTATGACAGAGCTGCCAACCCCCAGAACGTGCATGGGATTATTGATGCGGAGCGTGGGACAAGACGCTGGGGGGAGAGCACAAGAGTGGGCTTTGCCCTCTCTCATAGGTGGAGGTACGGAAATGTTTATAATGTAGAATCATAATGTTTATAATGTAGAATCAAAATGTTTGCAATGTAGAATCAAAATGTTTATAATGTAGAAAAAATATTTATAATGTAGAATCAAAATGTATATAATGTAGAAAAAATATTTATAATGTAGAATCAAAATGTTTGCAATGTAGAATCAAAATGTTTATAACGTAAAAAAAATATTTATAATGTAGAATCAAAATGTATATAATGTAGAATCAAAGTGCAGCTAATTCCAGCATTTCAGGGTTGAACAAATAATGTTTTTCTGTAGTCATATTTGTTAGTTTAAAGGGAATATTTCATTTACTAATGTACGAAATGCAGAAATGTATATACAAGATTAAATGTACATACCTTGTATCCGTCTTTCTAACTTCCGAACAGTATATTTTAAGCAGCTGAATGTTGTTCTGATAACAAGTTTCCCACAGGCAAATAATTAGAAGTAATATCACATTCAAGAAACTAAGTATTATAATGTCAAATATTGCACACAAGCGTTTGTTTCTATTCACATATTGTGGAAACTGCTGTAGTCAGATTCACTCTTTGTGTTGTGTGTTTTACTCCTTGGTGGTCTTCTTTGCTTTGGCCAAGACTTCTTTGGACGGTTCCCACTTGTAACAAGGTGTGGCAGATTCAGGACTGGCCATCTTGATTGTGAGGAGAGACGTCAGAATTCCTCTGAAGTCTGTCTACTTGACAAAGGCAGATGCGATGCGGATATGGACATATACCTTACAGAAGCACTGATTGGCTGTTTCTATACAGAATGACCAATTGACATGCAGGTTTTATATATTGCTAGGCTTGCTCTCCTGCCCAACCCCACTGCTGGTAGAAAAGCTTTCGGAAAGCTTTCAGGATGTTTTACAGTGTGCAATAAAACTAAATCTCAAATGGCACTAATGTGTGATACAGTAACTCCTGGAGAGCGTGACGTTAGATAGAAATGCGCGAGACTCACACCCTTGGTAGGTGTGTTATGATGATTCATATTTTACTGTTATACAAGCATGTCTCATATTTTACTGTTATACAAGCATGTCTCATATTTGACACATCAAGTGCAGGAGAGTTACAGTATTGATGTGATAGTCACAGTGTTGATGTGAGTCACAGTATTGATGTGATTGTCACTGGGTTGATGTGATTGTCACCTCTGTGTTGACAGGTGTGAAGGTGGTGGACGTGATGGATGAGATGACCTTGAGGACCAGCCTCACTTTGGCCCACAAGGACATCCAGCATCTCACACAGGTGAGTGTGGAAACAGGGGAATGAGGAGTTGGAGTGGGGACTGGGAGTGGAGGAAATAAAGAGGATGGAGGAAGATGTGGGAAGGGCCAAGGAATATGGGGAGTGGATGACTATGGGAATGGAGGGAATGGAAGTAGATGGAGTGGGAGTTGATGAAGGAGAATGGAGGGAAGGGAAGTAGATGGAGTGGGTGTTGAGGAAGGAGAGTGGAGGGATTTAGATGGAATGGGAGTTGAGGAAGGAGAGTGGAGGGAAGGGAAGTAGATGGAATGGGAGTGGGGGAATGAGGGTGGAGAGAAGGGAAGTACATGGAATGGGAGTTGAGGAAGGAGAGTGGAGGGATTTAGATGGAATGGGAGTTGAGGAAGGAGAATGGAGGGAAGGGAAGTAGATGGAATGGGAGTGGAGGGAAGGGAAGTAGATGGAATGGGAGTTGATGAAGGAGAGTGGAGGGAAGGGAAGTAGATGGAGTGGGTGTTGAAGAAGTAGGGTGGAGGGAAGGGAAGTAGATGGAGTGGGAGTGGGGGAATGAGGGTGGAGAGAAGGGAAGTAGATGGAATGGGAGTTGAGGAGGAAGAGTGGAGGGAAGGGAAGTAGATGGAGTGGGTGTTGAAGAAGTAGGGTGGAGGGAAGGGAAGTAGATGGAATGGGATTTGAAGAAGGAGAGTGGAGGGAAGGGAAGTAGATGGAATGGGAGTGGAGGGTAGGGAAGTAGATAGAATGGGAGTTGAGGAAGGAGAGTGGAGGGAAGGGAAGTAGATGGAATGGGAGTGGAGGGAAGGGAAGTAGATAGAATGGGAGTTGATGAAGGAGAGTGGAGGGAAGGGAAGTAGATGGAATGGGAGTGGGGGAATGAGGGTGGAGAGAAGGGAAGTAGATGGAATGGGAGTGGAGGGAAGGGACACAGATGGAATGGGAGGTGAGGGAAGGGAAGTAGATGGAATGGCAATGGAGGAAGGATAGTGGAGGGAAGGGAAGTGGGTTAGGATTGGAGGAGTGATTGGAGAGGCATTAGGGAAGGGAAAGACATAACATGTGATCACCATTTAAAAATCAAAATCATTTGACATATATACATATAAACATTACAGTTGGGTTCAGTTGTAATTGTGTAACTGATTACATCTACTGTGTAATTTAATTGAGTTTGATGAGGTTGTTTAATTGTAATTGACCTGGCCACAAGAAGCTATGAATTCACCTAAAACCGTGTGTAAAAGGAGCAGTAATGATAGATGTAATCTCCTTTGTAAAACAATGTAATTCATTTTTACTGTAACAAATACACACACATGCTAATTTATGAATACCCAGCTTCTACAAATCTAGATGGCGCTTGTTGCAGCTTCTGAATGAGAGTGAGGCTACGGTGATGCGACTGACGGAGCAGGCGAAGATACTGAAAGAGGAAGTGAGGCGACAGGAACGAAATCAGCAGCGGGAAACGGCCGTATCTAACATGGAGTATCTCAAGAACGTGGTCTTTAAGGTAGCGTCATTGTTGGGGCCAGATCAGTATTTTACTTCCACGTTCATGTCATACAAATAAATTGCCAGTGATTTTGAATGCTTGTGATACAGTGGGTTTGGAAAAATTATTCCATTAAACATTGATTCTATTAAACAGCTGATTGTGTTATCCACGATGCTGTTAAGTAGAGCCAAAGGTACTAAGACATTTTTTACCATTTTAGATCTTTTAAGCATACACTATGCTGAGCAAAACATTTAGATATGTCAAAAGTTCTGTTCTAATTAGCATACATCAATGTACGTTTCTCAAGACAATAATGAAACTGTATCACACCACATGGCACCACTTCAGTTGTTCCACACTAGATGGCACCACTTCAATTGTTCCACACTAGATGGCACCACTTCAGTTGTTCCACACTAGATGGCACCACTTCAATTGTTCCACACTAGATGGCACCACTTCAATTGTTCCACACTAGATGGCACCACAACACCATCTTGTAGACAAGTTGCTTACAAATGGCGTCCGTTGAGACAGTGTGTTGCTCCCGAATTGGAAACATGAACATTTCAGTCTGCGATTTGCGGTTACCACATATTTAAAAATATGTATGAGTCGAGCATTGGAGACAAATTAGCAGTGGCAAGGGAGACAAACGATCAGTGTAACAGATGCGCAGTGTCCATTCTAAAATATGGACGCATAGTTAACACTGAGCTTTGACATCGGTGGAGAGGAATTTACAATATCTGATAAAAAATGGGGATGTACGTTTATTGTTTATTAATTGGTCGAATACAGTATTTGAGGTGAATGTCATGGAATTCTTTATGGTTAGTTTTTACCAGAATTGGTAGGGGGTATTTCCATACTGGGAAATCTAGCTTACAGCGGCCCAAGTGGGAACATTCATCATACCACTGCTGTCACATACATCACACCACTGCTGCCATATTCATCACACCACTGCTTCCATATTCATCACACCACTGCTGCCACATTCTCCACACCACTGCTGCCATATTCCCCATGCCACTGCTGCCACATACACCACACCACTGCTTCCACATTCCCCACACAGCTGCTTCCACATTTCGAACACCACTGTTGCCACATTCCCCACACCACTGCTGCCACATACACCACACTACTGCTTCCACATTCCCCACACCGCTGCTTCCATATTCCGCACACCACTGCTGCCACATTTCCCACACCACTGCTTCCACATTCCCCTCACTGCTGCTGCCACAGTTAATTTCATTGATTCTCAACATCAACATTTTTTTATAGGTCAGTGGATTTTTCTAGTTAAAGCCGTCGGCCCCTAGATCACCTTGAAAAGTTTTGTCCAGATCAGTCCACAAATGCGGCCGTGCATAAGCGCCACAACAGATAAACAGACATAGACAGAACAGACAGACACTTCACTTTATATGTTAGATGAATCTCATATTTGATACTATAAATAAAGACAAATGTTTAACAAATGTGTTCCAGTTTCTGACCTTATCAGCCGAAGATGAGAAGACGCAGTTAATTCCAGTATTGACCACCATGTTACGTCTAAGTGCAGACGAGGTGAACATCTTGAAGGAATCTGCTTCAGGTAATGTTAAATGTCAATAGATAAAATTAATTACCACATAGATAGAGCAGAACAATTATTATTTATGATCACAATGGGAAATAATATTAATGGTATATTAAAATAGTTTAAACATCTATATAATCATAAATTCAATATGAAAGAATGTAGTGCATCTTGAGAGCTGTAAGCATTTAGTCTAGTTGCTATAGCAGTGTGTGGCCATTTAAGAGATTTAAGCAGATCTGTTTATTGAAATTAATTGAAACCATAGTTGAAATAAAGTAGCAATATTAAACGGAATGTACGATTTCCATTGGATCTGAACAACTGTTAAATGATACATTGTAAAACAACATCTCAATTACCATTGTAACCTTTCACCTCTTAAAATGAAAAATATATATATATATATAATATGGTTATTCATGAATTAAAATATGTTTTATGACATATACAGAAATGGTATACTGCAATTAAAGACCGAACAGTAAAGGTGAAATATAAAATTGTTCACCAGTTTATGTCAAATATAATGTTTTAGATTGGATGATTTATTGGTCTGTCAAATGTTGTCTTTCATTGGATGATTTATTGGTCTGTCAAATGTTGTCTTTCATTGGATGATTTATTGGTCTGTCAAATGTTGTCTTTCATTGGATGATTTATTGGTCTGTCAAATGTTGTCTTTCATTGGATGATTTATTGGTCTGTCAAATGTTGTCTTTCATTGGATGATTTATTGGTCTGTCAAATGTTGTCTTTCATTGGATGATTTATTGGTCTACTAAATTCCCGTTTTACACAATCTCTCACAGTAAATATAGTACAGCAGTAAAGATTAAAACATAAAGTAGAACAATGTTTAGATGTACTTTGAGATAAACAAATTCCGAGATTTTGGGCATTTTATTTATGCGAAACCCCCAACTAGGTACGTATCGAAAAATTCAACCAAAATGTAATGCATTTTTTTGACTGAGAACTTATTTGACAACAAATTCAAATAGTAATATCCCAGTGACAAGATTATGATTTGCTGTAGTTTGTACTTTATTATAATATGAATGAATAACTCCTACCTTATGAATAACTCCAACCTTATGAATAACTCCAGCCTTATGAATAACTCCAACCTTATGAATAACTCGAATTTCTGTACTCCGTCAAAGTGTATAATTGTCATTGGTCGCTCCTGTGGTTAAAGTGGTCTTAACTGATAATATGTCACGGAAATACCAGGCTTGTTAACAAATGCATGTCAGCACATTTGAATGCAAATGCAAATGTTTCACTTGATGCGAATGCAAATGCCATTTTCGATGAATGCATTTAAATGCAAATGTTTTGATTACACAGTTACACAATGCATGTGAATTAATTTCAAGTGTTTTGGCTTTATATTAATAATTTGTTTTATTTGGAGAAAAAACAACTAATTTATACAAACACAGCTGATTGTTTGTATATTTCTTATGCAACACTTATTTAGTTTCTTGCTTGTTATGTAACTAATGTATACACATTATTAATTAATTTAATAAATACAGTAGTACATTATTGTAACCACTAAGTATCACTACATACAAGTCCCACTACATGGACATGTCTGTAGAGTCATACACTGAGTCACACAGTTCCAGGCCTGCAGAGGTGGTGGAAATGGGAGGGAGGAACAGACAATTGACAGTTTACTGGGAACCATGGCAGCGAATGAAAGGCTAATCCTTCAAGTAGGCCAGAATGGCAGGGGAACCCAAGGCAATAGACTGTCCACTGGTGGGCGTCACTGGGAAGATAACCTGGTGGATAACTACAGCTACCACTAATCACTCTGTCTGGCTGTAAATATCCAGGGCTGGCGTTGCTAATGTTTACTCCCCCAACGAGCTGCCACCCCAACCCACCCCAACCCACCACAACGCAACACAAGGGAGTCATTTGTCTGCATGGTTTTATTTGTTTCAATGAACAGGTAATCTCTGAAGCCATTAACCTATAGACCAGTTGGTCTTCCCATGTTTTATGAATAATAGCTCATGCATTGACCAGTTGGCCTACAGAGCACTTTTTCAAAGAGCACATTGTGAAAGTGGATTCACAGGTCAGACATTGATTTCATACTCTGCTGAGGATACTGCTCACTACAGAGCACGTTTTCCAATGGCATGTTGTGAATTTGTGAAAGTTAATCTAACTAATAATTATTCAAAGAATTACACATGCACTTCATTGTACATTTGATTGTGCATTTGACAAATCAAATGTTTGTGGGTTGCATTCAAATGCAAATGTTTAAGGTATGCGTTCAAATGCAAATGAAAATGCATTAAAATTTATGGAGGCATTTGAAGGCGCATTCAAATGCTCAACATTCAAATGGATTTGCATTTGTTAACAAGCCTGTGAAATACTACATCATAACTCACATTGTATGCCTGACAATTTTATTATTGTTGCAGTTGAGATTACCTATTTAGCAATGTTGACCAGAGTTGTTTACTTGCAGGCCAAAAGGGGGAGCCACCAGGTGGACAGGACGCAGCCACTGCTGCGGCTGGGTGGTCAAGCTACTTACACCGGTGGTCTGGTGTCTGAGTGGCTAGACAAACACTGACTGTTAAATTGGCTGGCCAGACAAACAGACAATACATGCTCAACTCTTGGTGACAACCTGGCGGTTTGCTATGTAACACTATGGACCATGGGCATAGTTTGATAGTTTGTCATGTGGACATCGTTGACCATGGTCTGTCATCACAAACACAGGGCAAACACAGCACAATCACAGCTGGCATAATATGACAGGTAATTAATACATAAGGCTCATGTATATACATATTGGAAGAGTGGGAGGTCTTGAGAGCAGATATATGTGCACGCACACACACGCACGCACGCACGCATGCTCGCACGCACGCACGCACGCACGCACGCACGCACGCATGTGGGGACATATATCATTATTAATTAAGTGTAGATTTCAGGTGTGCAATGTTGGAATAGGTACATCACAGAAACGATAATTATCGTATGTGGAAGAACACATTGACCGCTGGCTGGTGTACAGGATATGTAGACTAAAAAGGGGACCAATAGGCCACAACACGTGGATTTATTTTAAGCAAACTGTGTGATCGTAATGTTGGTCTGTACAATATGCACTGCCATATGCAGATAAGACTATAATATGTTAGTCAATATCAGTTCAGTGTTATGCAGATTATGCATCTTTATTCATTTTGTTGGCATGGTACAATTTCGTAACTTTCAGCCAAAATCTGTGCTGCTCTGTTGCAATAAAATGTTGGCATTATCACAGCTCATGACATGTTCTGAGACTGATTTGTTTGGTATTTAAGCAGATGTGTGTGCTATGAACATTACTTATATCACCATGCATGCCAACCGTGAGTGATGCACACCTTTAACAAATCCGTAAGACCCACAAATAAACCCATACACTAATGTACATCAACATATGTTCAAGAGGAACTCGCCCTGCAAACTGGAGTATAATGATTGAATCTCACAGGACTGGCACAGCAGTCTGTAACCAGTTAAACTATTTAATATTGAGTGTCTATATTCCGTTAGTCACCTAGTCACAAGAGTCCCCCTACTGTGTTCAGGGTTGGCTTGACGACATCATTAGACATGTTAGAAAGAACTCACTTCACTCCGAATATTCCAGGTAAGCTCGTTATGAGTTTAATCAGACAAAAGATGATACAGTTACATACATAGACAATCGTTTCTGTTGTCCAAGACTACATGATGACAGATTATGCGTAGTCGTATTCTCGTCGCACTCCTCCTAAATCGTGCACTGCTAGAGTTTATATATTCAAAGATACGCCTACTCGTACACTCCTAGCAGTCTCCAGCCACAGTCTGACCATCTGGATTCTACAGCAGCGGATTCAGAGGGGTCTTAAGGGTCTCAAAACCCCCCATGAAGGGCGTCTTAGACCCCCCCTGTGTCCGTGGCAAATATTACAGTAAAGGAACACGAAGGGCAGACCGGGACTAGTCCGCCCCCATGGCATGTCCGCCAACCGGCTTTTATTCCGTGCCGTTGCAGAATTTAGTAATTTCGGTCACACGATTAAGTCACATGACCATCAAACTACATACAACGCAGTGTTCAAAATGACCACTGACTCTTGGGGGTCCCTAAAAAATCTTCTTTTCATGCACTATAATGGCTATTAACGCCTATTTTTGTGAAAAAAACTTGCTATCATAGCGACCTGTAGTTACTTCGATCTGTAGTTATTTTACCAATTTAGATTGAATGCACTTGTAAGTCGCTCTGAATAAGAGCGCCTGCTAAATGACTAAAGTGTAAATTGTGGTCTAAGCCATTGTTACTGGAGTAATGCGCTTGCAGACACAGTGTTCTGTAATTCTGAGAAGTAAAATACCAAGGTAAAATGTGCCTCAACTAGATATTCATTGGTGACGTTACTGCAGACACCCAACAGATGGCGCCCTTAACCACAGAACACGCACTCATCAATGATATGATTGAAATCATTTAAGATGTTTTTTACAGAGGTTAACTAAATGACAATAGAGTGAGCTGAATATATCAGCTAAACTACAAATATGATGATATCGAGTCCTGCAAAAACCGTCAAATTCTGCGAAAGCTGTCGAGTTTTTGCTGATCGATCGAGTTCTGCGAAAACCATCGAGTTCTTGTTGTGAGATCGATCGAATTCTGCGAAAACTGTCGAGTTCTAGCACAGACGAACCAGAGTAGCCTCACACGCAGCAACTGGTGCAACAGCGGAAGGGTAATTACATCGGTACTACGATGAAATGTGTGACCCCCCAAGCTTATATTTTTCTCTTTTATGGGAGGCCCCTCTTGACTTATGGCAGGAACCCCCGACCCCCCAGACCCCCCTCATTTCGAACACTGATGGGAAACTGACGTCCACGAGTTGCTGGCTGGAAAGTTGTGAACTAGAAAACTGATTTTGGTGACTGAAAGCATTGTTTTTTATTGTGTTTCGATCAAATTTCAGTACTCATAAGTGGCATTGGTCAGACATCCAGAGTGCTCAGTAAGGCCCTTATATCAGAGATATTGTTTGGATCTTGCGTTGTTGCTCTATCCAGTGTCAGTGGTATTTAGTTGTCGCCCACCAAATATGTCTCAATGTTGAGGCACGTCCGTCTGTGTGCTACGGGGCAAGTTCGTCCCTAGGATATCTGATGTAAAATGTTCAGGATCACTTGTGAACATAAACACACTAACACGCTCTCTAATAAAGACTTCCAACTCTCCAGTTTAGTGTTATTTTCTTAAAAGTGACGAAACCAGATTTTCTTTAACAATTTTTTAGCCGATGCTGTGCCAAACGTTGTTTTTTGTTTGCCTGGTTTATTTCATAGATACAACAGAATTTGTGATGACTTTAAGTTTCTAACAAATGTGTGTCACAAACATGATGCTTTTTGACATAAAAACAAAACAAAACTGCACTGTTCTTGTGTATTTGCTGCTTAAAGTACGTGTGGGGCGAACTTGCCCCGGCCCCTGGGCGAACTTGCCCCGGCCCCTGGGCGGACTTACCCCGGCCCCTGGGCGGACTTGCCCCGGCCCCTGGGCGGACTTGCCCGACATGAGGCAAGTCTGCCCATGCTTCGGTAGGTATACTAAGAGTCAGATTTGGATACTGGTTTGTAACAGTTTTGGCATTTGTTGATTGCACAGATTTAGACAAGATATTTTCGTTCAATTTAAGGCCGAAACTGATCCTCTAGCTCTACAAATACAGTCTTCAGATCTATTAGAGTGTCCGTGGGGACGGACTAGTCCCGGTCCCCCCATATAGGCCTACATCATAACTAGTGTCAATGTAAAGACTGAAGTATTAGCCGCTAATATTAGCCCTTATGTAAATAGAACGACACATGTTTCGTCCCCCCCCCCCCGGTTCGTAAGTAGAATGACATGACCACGATTGACTGAGACCCCCCTACCAACAAGCCTAGATCCGCCCCTGGTTCTACGTATTTAGCATTACCAATATACACCCATGCTCTGACTGGTCAGCCAAGATCCTCTCTGGGAAGACATCTTTGCTGTGACTAATATTATGCTAATGACTGCACCCTGGACAAGTTGGTGGTCAGTGCTGCATACGCACGAAAACTGGTTATATCCAATTCTGAGAGTTCGATTTTCTCTGACTCTCGAATATATATGTCCCGACTTGACCTTTGTATGTACCGGTCAACTAGGAAGCAGAGGTTACCTGTTTGACTTGTTCTTAATAAATATATTTAGTTTATACAATTAATTAAATAAGAGGCGAGTAATAACGAGAATCTTACAATATGACATGTGCCCAACATGGGTCGTACTTGTAATATAAAAAGCCTTGTTTAAAATGCAGAAATGTTTCCAATCCTTTGCTCGTAAGACTGTCAAATGCGTAATGGTTACGAGTAAACAGTAAGAATTACGTGCTTTAAAAACAGTAAACTTATAAACATCAAAATAAAATGCCTTGCAAGTGTAACATTTTATTTGTGCAATAACAATTACAAATAAATCGGGTATTAACTATTTATTTACACGAGACTAATTCATTCAACATATATACTGTTCCTACAGCCAATTCGTGGAAGCCCACTTGACAATGTTGATAATTCCATCTCCGTCGGTTCCACTATCTTTGGACAGCGAACTAAATATCCGGCTGGGCAAAGCCTCCGCCTTGTTTGTGCGTCTAACTTTATTTTATTAAATGTGTTGTGAGAACCGATAAAAGCCTCCGCCTTGTTTGTGCGTCTAACTTTATTTTATTAAATGTGTTGTGAGAACCAATCAAAGCCTCCGCCTTGTTCGTGCGTCTTACTTTATTTTATTAAATGTATTGCGAGAACCGATCAAAGCCACCACCTTGTTCGTGCGTCTAACTTTGTTTTATTAAATGAGTTGCGAGAACCGATCAAAGCCACCACCTTGTTCGTGCGTCTAACTTTGTTTTATTAAATGAGTTGCGAGAACCGATCAAAGCCACCACCTTGTTCGTGCGTCTAACTTTGTTTTATTAAATGAGTTGCGAGAACCGATCAAAGCCTTGCTCGTGCGTCTTACTTTATTTTATTAAATGTGTTGCGATAACCGATCAAAGCCTCCACCTTGTTCGTGCATCTTACTTTATTTTATTAAATGTGTTGTGAGAACCGATCAAAAGTGTCACGAAAGTTTTACTGAATCAATTCAAACTATCATACATCTCGTCGACAAATGGCATTCCTGTTTCGCTGCGCCGGTAAAGTGCCAAGTTAATCATCGTGCGCTTACATAATTATTATCCGGTGAGCGGACTTGATGCGTCGTATTAGTGGGATAAAGAAGCACCTACAGGAGAATTGAGCAATTTTTTAGAAGGTTCTTATGTCAATGTTATCTCCGATGGCAACAATGTAAACTTTGATATTCAACTGTTACGACGTAACGCCATGTAATAGCCAATATGTCGGTAGAAGTTCAACAGAGCGTGTCCGCTGAATACCAGGACGCTGTTGAAAGCAGCAGAATATATCGGTTATTCACCGGAAACCGCTACCTCTGAATACCACCAGGGGGGGTTTCCGACGTCACAGAGACTTCACTGTTTACTGTTTCTGGAGAAACATTTACACAATTTATTGATGTGCCTATCTTACAATGCACGATTAAAAATACACAAACGTAATAATATTAAGATCAAATAAATGTTACTGATATTGACATGGTTTGTAAAGTAAAGATATAGACAACATAACGTTATGATTAATGTGCGGCAATTGATCTAAGCAACATTGAAAATATGCTCCCAAAGTTCTCATTCTGTAGACTAATAATGGAAATTCAATTGCTGAAACGAACAGTGAACACATTTCGAAGTCGTATTTAATTATGGTACTTTTCCGAGGCCGTGTCCCTCAATCAAGCAGCAGGGACTAATTATTATCACGTGGATTAATGTAGATTGACGATAATGTAATACTGCTGTTACTACTGCTGTTTCTGCTACTGCTACAGCTATTGATATTGCTACTACTGCAACTGCCATCATCCAATGCAAACATGAATACTGAAACAAAGTGATTATTTGATTGAATGTAAAGTAAAGTAAAGGTAAGCTGTTATATAGCGCGGTATCCAGTCCGTAGCACTGCTCAAAGCGCTTTACACTTCACCCCCTGGCAGACCTGTTCATTCCAAGGCCATCTCAAATTCTCTGGGAAGCATTCAGCCACGCACGCTGCAATTGCGCGAAGAATATTCGTTCACATTCTCCCCACTGTCTGTATTGCCAGGTACTCAATTCCAGGAGCAAAGAGGATGGGGAGGAGGATGAATGATACGAGGGAAGAGATTGGGATGTAGTTCAGATTAACGGGAAGAATAGAAAGAAGCCGGGCTTTACATAAAGTAAATCACGCTATTTTTTTTAAATCCCCACTTCACCCCCTTGTTACGCTTCCTACCACTGTCCTGTACATTTCCCGAAAAGCTACGCGCGTTTTGAAAAAGGTCTCCCCACCTATTATGCGTATATATTTTATTACACATTTTTACAAAGTTTGCAGACTTTTCGTGCGCCATTACATTCTTCACTGTTGCATGGTAGAGTCCGATTTCCTGTTCCGTTCGAATTCAGTTGAAATATACCCGAAACTGGTATAGCAGTCAATACCTTCAGTCCGATAACGACAGCTAGACGAGCAAAACAAACGTTTTTAATAACGAACGTAACGATCGCCAAGACACCCTCTTTCATGCTGTAAATATTTTGTCAACATGCATTCCCAAGTGAAGCATCTCATCCGTTAAACAGTGGGTTAATTTGCGTTCTCAATAACGTATATTTCCACCACGCGTGGAATCGTTTCCTGGCACTGGCGTTAGTTAGAAGGACCAACATCTTGGTGTCTCACCTGAAAGACATGTGTCCATGTTCTTTTCAATATTAAGCGGGTTGGCTGATACACTATATGCAATGTTTCTTAAATAAAGGAGTGAAATACCAATTCAATGGTTCAGTACCAAAACATCCGTACTACTAAGGTACCTTATACATTTGTACGTGATGATTATCGCACGTTTTATTGGAAATTTGTGTGATGAACCGCATTAGCATGTATCTACACATGCAGACAAATCGACACGAATTTAACCTGTCATTTCATCCTCATCGTAAAGATACGTACAACACGTGCGACACCTTTCAGGTCAAAATCGATGCGGCGGAAACTGACGACGAGAAAAGAGTCTTGGTGGCTGAGCTAGACCTCCATCATCGTAAAAGTGTCTTGGTGACTGAGCTAGAGCTCCATCATCGTAAAAGAGTCTTGGTGGCTGAGCTAGAGCTACATCATCGTAAAAGAGTCTTGGTGGCTGAGCTAGAGCTCCATCACCGCAAACGTGTCTTGGTGGTTGAGCTAGAGCTCCATCATCGTAAAAGAGTCTTGGTGGCTGAGCTAGAGCTACATCATCGTAAAAGTGTCTTGGTGACTGAGTTAGAGCTCCATCATCGTAAAAGAGCCTTGGTGGCTGAGCTAGAGCTCCATCATCGTAAAAGAGTCCTGGTGGCTGAGCTAGAGATACATCATCGTAAAAGAGTCTTTTTGGCTGGGCTAGAGCTACATCATCGTAAAAGAGTGTTGGTGGCTGAGCTAGAGCTCCATCATCGTAAAAGAGTCTTGGTGGCTGAGCTAGAGCTACATCATCGTAACAGTGTCTTGGTGGCTGAGCTAGAGCTCCATCATCGTAAAAGAGTCTTGGTGGCTGAGCTAGAGCGCCATCATCGTAAAAGTGTCTTGGTGGCTGAGCTAGAGCTACATCATCGTAAAAGTGTCTTGGTGGCTGAGATAGAACACCATCATCGTAAAAAGAGACTTGGTGGCTGAGCTAGAACTACATCATCGTAAAAGTGTCTTGGTGGCTGAGCTACAGCTCCACCATCGTAAAAGTGTCTTGGTGGCTGAGCTAGACCTCCATCATCGTAAAAGTGTCTTGGTGGCTGAGCTAGAGCTCCACCATCGTAAAAGAGTCTTGGTGGCTGAGCTAGAGCTCCATCATCGTAAAAGTGTCTTGGTGGCTGAGCTAGAGCTCCATCATCGTAAAACAGTCTTGGTGGATGAGCTAGAGCTCCACCATCGTAAAAGAGTCTCGGTGGCTGAGCTAGAGCTCTATAATCGTAAAAGAGTCTCGGTGGCTGAGCTAGAGCTCCATCATCGTAAAAGAGTCGTGGTGGCTGAGCGAGAGCTCCATCATCGTAAAAGAGTCTTGGTGGCTGAGCTAGAGCTCCATCATCGTGAAAAAGTCTTGGTGGCTGAGCTAGAGCTCCATCATCGTAAAAGAGTCTTGTTGACTGAGCTAGAGCTCCATCATCGTAAAAGAGTCTTGGTGGCTGAGCTAGAGCTCTATCATCGTTAAAGAGTCTTGGTGGCTGAGCTAGAGCTCCATCATCGTAAAAGTGTCTTGGTGGCTGAGCTAGAGCTCCACCATCGTAAAAGAGTCTTGGTGGCTGAGCTAGAGCTCCATCATCGTAAAAGAGTCTTGGTGGCTGAGCTAGAGCTACATCATCGTAAAAGTGTCTTGGTGGCTGAGTTAGAGCTCCATCATCGTAAAAGAGCCTTGGTGGCTGAGCTAGAGCTCCATCATCGTAAAAGAGTCCTGGTGGCTGAGCTAGAGCTACATCATCGTAAAAGAGTCTTTTTGACTGGGCTAGAGCTACATCATCGTAAAAGAGTCTTGGTGGCTGAGCTAGAGCTCCATCATCGTAAAAGAGTCTTGGTGGCTGAGGTAGAGCTACATCATCGTAACAGTGTCTTGGTGGCTGAGCTAGAGCTCCATCATCGTAAAAGAGTCTTGGTGGCTGAGCTAGAGTGCCATCATCGTAAAAGTGTCTTGGTGGCTGAGCTAGAGCTCCATCATCGTAAAAGTGTCTTGGTGGCTGAGCTAGAACGCCATCATCGTAAAAAGAGTCTTGGTGGCTGAGCTAGAACTACATCATCGTAAAAGTGTCTTGGTGGCTGAGCTACAGCTCCACCATCGTAAAAGTGTCTTGGTGGCTGAGCTAGACCTCCATCATCGTAAAAGTGTCTAGGTGGCTGAGCTAGAGCTACATCATCGTAAAAGTGTCTTGGTGGCTGAGCTAGAGCTCCACCATCGTAAAAGAGTCTTGGTGGCTGAGCTAGAGCTCCAACATCGTAAAAGTGTCTTGGTGGCTGAGCTAGAGCTCCATCATCGTAAAAAAGTCTTGGTGGCTGAGCTAGAGCTCCATCATCGTAAAAGAGTCTCGGTGGCTGAGCTAGAGCTCCACCATCGTAAAAGAGTCTTGGTGGCTGAGCTAGAGCTCCATCATCGTAAAAGAGTCTCGGTGGCTGAGCTAGAGCTCCATCATCGCAAAAGAGTCTCGGTGGCTGAGCTAGAGCTCCATCATCGTAAAAGAGTCTTGGTGGCTGAGCTAGAGCTCCATCATCGTAAAAGAGTCTTGGTGGCTGAGCTAGAGCTCCATCATCGTGAAAAAGTCTTGGTGGCTGAGCTAGAGCTCCATCATCGTAAAAGAGTATTGTTGACTGAGCTAGAGCTCCATCATCGTAAAAGAGTCTTGGTGGCTGAGCTAGAGCTCCATCATCGTAAAAGAGTCTTGGTGGCTGAGCTAGAGCTCCATCATCGTAAAAGAGTCTTGGTGGCTGAGCTAGAGCTCCATCATCGTAAAAGAGTCTTGGTGGCTGAGCTAGAGCTCCATCATCGTAAAAGAGTCTTGGTGGCTGAGCTAGAGCTCCATCATCGTAAAAGAGTCTTGGTGGCTGAGCTAGAGCTCCATCATCGTAAAAGATTCTTGGTGGCTGAGCTAGAGCTCCACCATCGTGAAAAAGTCTTGGTGGCTGAGCTAGAGCTCCATCATCGTAAAAGAGTCTTGTTGACTGAGCTAGAGCTCCATCATCGTAAAAGAGTCTTGGTGGCTGAGCTAGAGCTCCATCATCGTAAAAGAGTCTTGGTGGCTGAGCTAGAGCTCCATCATCGTAAAAGAGTCTTGGTGGCTGAGCTAGAGCTCCACCATCGTAAAATGTCTTGGTGGCTGAGCTAGAGCTCCATCATCGTAAAAGAGTCTTGGTGGCTGAGCTAGAGCTCCATCATCGTAATAGAGTCTTGGTGGCTGAGCTAGAGCTCCATCATCGTAAAAGAGTCTTGGTGGCTGAGCTAGAGCTCCATCATCGTAGAAGAGTCTTGGTGGCTGAGCTAGAGCTCCATCATCGTAAAAGAGTCTTGGTGGCTGAGCTAGAGCTCCATCATCGTAAAAGAGTCTTGGTGGCTGAGCTAGAGCTCCATCATCGTAAAAGAGTCTTGGTGGCTGAGCTAGAGCTTTATCATCGTAAAAGAGTCTTGGTGGCTGAGCTATAGCTCCATCATCGTAAAAGAGTCTTGGTGGCTGAGCTAGAGCTCCATCATCGTAGAAGAGTCTTGGTGGCTGAGCTAGAGCTCCTTCATCGTAAAAGAGTCTTGGTGGCTGAGCTAGAGCTCCATCATCGTAAAAGAGTCTTGGTGGCTGAGCTAGAGCTCCATCATCGTAAAAGTGTCTTGGTGGCTGAGCTAGAGCGCCATCATCGTAAAAGTGTCTTGGTGACTGAGCTAGAGCGCCATCATCGTAAAAGTGTCTTGTTGACTGAGCTAGAGCTAGAGCTAGAGCTCCATCATCGTAAAGCTGAGAAAGTGGGGCAATCAATGAGGGGTGAAAAGGAACAATTAGAACAGGACCAAACTTATGAAATATTTATATTTGATATGGAGAAAACTCTTCCAACACCCTGAATTCCAACCGGGATAGTTTACTGCATGGGGCAACTTTCGACTTACACCCTTAGTATACATTATCTCCCTGACAACATACATGTTCATGTCGCAAGAGGGCTGCGCAATGAGACGGGCAAATGAAATTGGTTATTGTGTATATAAGCATATTCAGAGGCTGTCTGGGAGGGGGTTAACAAAGGCATTGTTATAGTGATAGATGTGGTGGCCAAAACAGAAATATTAAAATGGCATTGTTTTGGTTACATATAGTGTCAACCTTGCCCATCACTGAAATCAACCATAAGTTCATGGTGTTTGGCCATAGCTTTTTACCAAATGATCAGTATTTTGGTGTAATAGAGAAGAAAAGAATTAATGCTGCTCACATTTATGTTCTCAGCGAATGGATGGATTTATTTGCTGGTGCAAATAGGAAAAATCCTTTTGAAGTTGTGAGAATGACCACATACGATTTTCTGAATTCTGATGGACTGGCAGATCATGTTGTAAACAGGAAAAAATGTACTGATGGGGGTGATGTCCGCTGGTTGAAAATCCAGTGGATATGTTTCAAAAAGAGACACCATTGAAGTTTCTTAAGTACAGCTGTGATGAAAATGAACCGTTCTTTGAGCTTGACCGTTCCCGAAAGACAAGGGGACAGCGCTTAGATACTGGCCTGGAAAACACAGTGCTTCTTCAACTGTACAACGGCCCAGTTAAAATCAATCCTTTGAAGCTGAAGGACTTGTTGGACTTGCTTACTTTGATACCTCCAGTCCATCATGACTTCTACAGAAGTCTGGCACACAGTGAAGATGTCCCATTGTTGCACCCAGATGTCACAGAAGATGAAACTGAGTAGGACGACACAGGCTAATACTGATTGGCCATGACGTTTTGTCAAGAACTAAGCGTTTCAAACACCAGTTTACATAGTTAAGTTGGTTAAGTATGCAAATTCTCAATGTCTATACATATATATATATATATATATATATATATATATATATATATATATATATATATATATATATATATATATATATATATGTTAGTCAGCAGGCTACAAAAAACATTTTACGACAGTGCGAAAAAGTCTCGCGTTGGCAGTGACAGGGCCAATAGTATATAATCTCATATACCCTGCAGTACCTAATCAAGCAAGTTTTGACAGTTGTCAACAAAATGCGAAGTTCATTAAATGAATACTTTTTTATGTGCGCCTATTGAGTAGGATGCCACAATTTGCATATGCCTTTTAATGAAAATAAAATTTAGGACGTCCCCAAATTTGGTGCAAGGACGGCTCAAATCGCATTACACTTCACACCCATGGAATACCTTTCCATCCCAACACCAAGTAGACTTAATAGGAAGAACTAAGCGACACAGCAATTACTGCACGAATAATACTCGTTTACATATCCACCTCTGTCTATAGCTGCGTGAACTGGGACAATGTGGAGAGAACGAAATTACCCAAGCTTCGAAACAACAGCACGAGGATTCAAACCCGGGTTCTCTCCATTGATAGTCCGTTGTTTTAACCGTTAAACCACCGCACACCGCAACTATAACTTTCTGTATAATTATAATACGCACTTCCTCCCTTCATTTGTTATTTAGAGGGCCAGGTGCGTATCATACATGGTAATAAGGCTAAAAAACAATTTCCCGGACTGAATACGGAATTGGATTGCCACAAGATACTGTACCGTGAGGCTTCATCACTGATAAAACCGAATACCTACAAACTGGAGAAGCCAAAGCTTGTATTGTCGAAGAAATGTTGTATACGTAAGAAGCGTAAATGTGGCGGACAAACTGTGTAACTACAAATTGCGATAAATTTATATTCTGGAACGCACGTACACACAATGTTCTATTAGTGCTAGGACAGTGCTGGGTCACTAGAAAACTTGATCAAAGATCACCGTCATCTGAACACTTATCTTTTACAAATTCTTTCCCTCATTAACTTTCTAACATATTCATCTATTGACAAATCTTACATTGTATATCGATTTCGTTTAGATAGCCTAACCATTGTGTTTTGATTCGCCTCTGAACTCGGAATTCCGGCGATGTAGTTGCTATAGACGTTTTCATACCATTACTATAATCCCAGAGTCAATTTAACATTGTTAATTTAAGTGTTGGCTTCTGTCGGACATCAAAAGTTGAACTTGCATATGACTGGTGGCTGTGACTGGTTTATCCGAGTTAGTATATGGCACACGCATATACACGCGGTTGGTCATCGGCAAAATCCGACAATTTCATTTAACATTTCACAGCACGTTTAAATTGAATTAACACGCATGCCGAGTGGATTTCGTGAAAATTGCGTACCACGTTTTTCATAAAACACATCAAAAACCGATACCCCTCAGTTTCGATTAAGCCCAGTAACTGATTTTGAAATGGTGATGCGTTCCGCAGAATAATCAGTGTACTGATACGCGAGCGGTCAGCGACTGTTCGTTGTCATCAAACGAATCAGTTAATACAGTGGTACAGAAAACATTAACTTTACTATCTTATCTGGTGCAACAGTGCTCGGAAAAAATCATACATCATGCCCTACCCTAACTTTCTTACGAATTATTTATGTAACAGCGATTATTTGACTCTCGCTCGGCATCGTGAATTCACCGAGAAGAGAGTCTAGATGCGGAAGCGTGGTCTCATTGTTCCCCACCGTCACCACTCCATTTTGTGTAGGCGTTCCCGTGAAACGTCAACAGCTAATCGGCGTCATTATCGAGGGGTTACACTAAACATGACATTGTTTTGTTTGATTTAACTTTTCAGTTGGACATTATTGTATATTAACTTGCATCCTAAATATTTATACTGGCTATTGTATCGTTACTTGTATCCTAAATATGTATTCTGGCCATTTTATCTTTACTTGTATACTAAGTATGCATTTTATCTTTACTTGTATTCTTAATATGTATACTGGCTATTTTATCTTTACTTTTATCCTAAATATGTACACTGGCTATTGTATCTTTACATGTATCCTAAATATGTATATTGGCTATTTTATCTTTACTTGTATCATAAATATGTATACAGGCAAAGTAACGTGAGAGCCAAAAATATATGCGAGATTCGTGATGTTGTCGATTATATCTACCTGTTACAATTTAGAAGACATAAATGTGTTTTGTAGAGACGGTCGATTTAACATCTGTATAAAATACAGTGGCTGGCTTGCCTTTACTTTATTTTACTTCATTTACTTCATCCAACATGAGACAGATAATAGCTGGAGGAATTTACAACATTAACTATCAATTTAAATTTAATTACTCTTAAATTGCAATAATTTCACGACAAATGCTTTTTAGTAAACGTTTCTACAGCTGTAACCTTGACAAACATAACAAATTAACCATTGCCCGGCTGCCCAAATGCATTAGTAGTTTAACATCGTATACAAGTAGCCCCTTTGATATGATATTGACAGTACCTGGAGGAATTTACTACCTTAAATATCAATTTAAGCGTAATTACTCTTAAATTACAATAATTTAACTGCAAATGCTACTTAATATATCAACACATGTTTACCTGCAGTACTTAAGCAAATAATTTATTATAACTTGGTGATTCATCATAATTTACTGCATAAACTGCGTCAGACAGTTTGCTCTGTTTTTTTTTTCAGGTCACATAAATCATGTATATTCGTTTATGTTATAATGCATTTTGATATTGATTGGACATAATTAGAGACGGTCGATTTAACAACCCCCGATAGCCGCTTTAATCTCGAGATAACTATTCCTTTACAATGCATAACACGTAATGGCTGACTTTCCTTTTTAATGTTTTTTTTATCAATATTGTTCTCATAGTAGCCCATGTGAAGACAACGCCTACTGTCTTCCAAGGATGTAAACGTTTCAACAACTATAACCACAACAGAGCCACCGTTGGCCGACTGCCAAATTGGACCCAAATGCTTCCTAATTTCCATAAACGATTTAAGCACACCTGTTACATTATGTAATTATGTGCACGACAGTACGTTATTCGAAGTAAGTGGTAGAAAAGGTGTTTCTGTAATCCAAGAGTTAGTGTTATCATCGACACTAGGTGGACATTGCAAAATCATATGAAAAATAAAATCAGGAAAATCGAAAAAATTACCGTCAGTTATGCACAATATGGGAATATTGAGTTTAAACTGGAGAGCTTTGCTTAATTTTTTTAAGACAACATTGGTGACGAATTACCTGCATATAAACTTTCCTTTATATCAATTATTTTACCAAGCTGTTCTGTCTTACTGAATGATCATTAATGATTAGAAAATGTACATTTGATAATAAGTACAATAGTCGTAACCAACCTACCCAGTAGTTGTTGTTTTCATACAAACAGAGATAGGGCTGCATGACCTTGTCTACATTCAGTATAAACACATGTACACAGGGAGGCGACGGGGTATCGAGCTACTGATGCAAACGAAATTTCATTATTTATAGATACTGAAATGTGGGGGTTAAATTGGTATATCTGTATAATGGTAGACTGTGTCGTGTGAACGGTCACTTCCTCTCAAAGATTCCTCTGACATGTTAAGACTAGTGTCTTCTTATTAAACATCACCTTTTCTTAGCCCATATGGATTGTTGTTTGAAATAATTGTTTTCCCACACGCACATACACACCCACCCGCACGCACGCACGCACGCACGCACACACGCACGCACGCACACATACGTTACCTTCGTTTTGTTCCTTCAGCCTTGTGTCGATAGACATCAGCATGACGAGAGGATTCCCTAATTGGCAGTTGTTGTCATAATCCGTCGCACCTCCTGTCTGGCTGACCAAAGTGCAGTAAACCAGACACGCACACAAGGCAGATCTCATGATTCTGTGTTGCATAATGTCGATGAGAGAACCACTTGTCGAGAACTAAACAGAGGCATAGATTATGTCAAAAAAACAAAATATAAAATAATTCGGAGATATCACCACCATGTAGAAGTATGATGACGTATACTTACGTACGCGTGAACGCACACAGCTAGCATATCGTGCAACAGCAGAGAGCATAATTAGAAGTGGCATTCGGCCAACACATCTTCTGCTACAGCGGACTGGTAAGTCACCAACGCATTTCAGGAATACGGGAGACAGGGGCTAGTTGATACAATAATTTCACTTTTGATAAACGTATGGTAGATGCCTTGTTGCTGAGCTAATGATATTCCATATTGTAGTTATCTTGATATGTGAAATTTCCCAGGAAGACTGTAACAACCATGCCCTATGCCGGTAAATTTTCGCCCACATTTATCGCCTTTTTACTGCAGCTGCAACTGTTTTGTCAAATGGTTGCATATTAGTAGCTATAACACAACTGCACACATAATAACATAGCATTACACAAACACATTGCCGTAATAAACAAAAAGCTACGAGATACTGACCTGTACTGTTGAACGTCACCGGTCTCCACTGTGTGAACACTGTATGCCCGGCGATAGCAGCACCGTATGTGAGCACTGGCAACCAGAAGTACCGGTTTTTAATCAATGACCTTAAAATGGTCATGGTTGAAAAATCACTGAGGAATGGTCCCCTTCTTCTGTCTCTGCTGTGGAACGGCGCTGAATGGAGGGCAGTGATTGACACCTACTGGCAACCATTGGTTGCATAGCCAACACGTGGCCGCCGATAACCGCTCTATGTCGTTCTGGGTCAGAAGACATCGGGGGTATGTTTCACTGGAGGTGCGGTTTCACGAAGCATTCGTACCAACGTATTTGAAAAGAGCGCTGGGATCTCCCCTTATGAAAATATACCATTGAATGCCATTGTATTTCCTAATGTTACTTGGTATTACATTTCATATATTGAGCATGGTAACTATATGGTATACCATGGTTTAACTGTTTGAAAACACCATGCTAATTTACCATGGTTTCTCCTTTTCACAGGCAAACCAATTCGGTTTTTGGTATGTACAATTAAACCCTAAAAATACAGCAAGCCGTAGCAACTTCAGAAGCAGAATTGCCCAATATATTCAAAATGTAGGCCTACACAAATTGACTGGGTTGAGACCACAATTGATTTTCCATATACGAACATTATAACATTCCTCTAGATTTCTGCAAAACACTACATTCTTTTAAATGTCATCAGAACATTGTATTAAGATACATGTTGTATGAAACTCATGAAAATTATTGAAAATGTGTGGATGCTCACCATTAAATTGCAAACGAGTTTGTGGGTGAGTGTGTGTGTGTGCGCGCGCGCTTGTTTGCGTGCGAGCGTGCGTGCGTGCCTGTGCATTGTTATTAACATTGATGTCGATAGAAGCCATTGGGTAATATGAGAATGTATTTCCCCATTATATATCATGGTTTCCATGAAAACTGAAACTAGAGGTACTGACCTGTACTGTTAAACGTGTGTGAACTCCACTGTGTGAACACTGTATGCCCGTCGACAGCAGTACTGTATGTGAGCACTGGCAACCAGAACTACCGGTTTTCAATCAATGACCTGAAACATGGTCTGAAAATGTTTGAAAAACCACGGAGGAATTGTCGTGTTGTTCTGTTTCTGCCGTGGAACGGCGCTGAAAGGAGGTCGGAGGCCTGTGATCGACACCTACTGGCGACCACTATTTGCACCCTTATGAAAATATTCCATCGCATTCCATCTTCTCTAATCTATAAAGCAAAGCATCTATCTGTTGTCCCCTCACAACGGCCGCATTTGTGGGCTGATCAGAACGAAACTTCGCACGGTCATCCGCTGGGCCTGTTTTCGAAATTCCCCGGGGGTGGGGTTCACAATTTCAATCGGAAGTTGCAACGGTAAAATTAGTGGAATTAATGGGTGTTCTACGTCATCGTAAATATAATAATGACGCATACACATTTGTCGTTGGATACAATTTTGAATAATATTTAAGTTAGTGCTGTTTATCTCTACCCCGTGTTATACTTAGTGAAGCGCGACACACAAAAAAACATGGCGTGATTCCAGAAAGCTACACCACTTCCCAGAAGTCGGTATTTCGCTGCGAAGCACTCGCCGCCTACACCACTTCCCTAAAGTATTGACAACGTCTGCGTTAGTATTCGCACCGTTGTTTGCCGTTTAGACCTTCTTTGTCCTTTGTCTTGCGGTAACCACAAATAACTGTGTGCAGTACATATACGATTTAATTGTAAAGCGATTTAGCGTTCGATGCGTCGTTGTCGTTGAGCTTTGGGTGTCGAGTTCGCACAACATCGGTGCATATACTATTTAATTTGGTTTCGTTGAGCTTTTGATAGCGTAAAGTTATTGTATTCAGTCGAATTCTACGGATAATTCGCACAACATCGGTATATATATACGATTTAACTGTCTCTGCATTAGTCTTATGTCATAGTCATCGTTGCACACCAAATCCGCAGTGGCAGCACCTCACAAATAACGGTGGCCAATCAGTATCGCCGCCTGGTGGCTAACTCATAGTTACATCTCCTATTACATTGGCCTACACAGCTGCACAATTATGGTTGTGTACTAACTACAACACATGTGCAGTTAGAGGTACAATTATGTATGTAGATCCTTCCACAATACCATGATATACTTTGGAAACCAATGTAATCCATGGTGTTTTGAAAAGGGGAACCATAGTAAAATACCAATGTGTTCTGAAACATGTAAACCATGGTGTACCATGGTATACACATTTACCATACACGGTATATGAGAAAACATGCTCTACCACAGTTTACCATGTGATATCATATGACATACCATGGTTTACCATGGAATAACATATAGTATAACGAAATGCCATGGTATACCATGTAATTCCACTATATATTTTCATAAGGGCATAGACAAAGCTTGGTCGCCGATCACTGTTCCGGACCGTTCTGGGTCAGAAGTCATCGGGGGTATGTTTCACATTAGGTGCGGTTTCACAAAGCATTCGTACCTACGGTTTTGAAGAGAGCGCCGGGATTCTCCCTTATGAAAATACACCATGGAATTACGTGGCGTACCATGGTATTTCGTTATGTTTCGTGGTATTACATGGCATACCATGGCATGACATTACGTGATAAACTGTGGTGGACTTTTTTCATATATTGATTGTGGTATATGTATGGCGTACCATGTTTTACATGTTTCAAAACACCATGGTATTTTACCATGGTTTACCTGTTTCAAAACACCATGGTATTTTACCATGGTTTACCTGTTTCAAAACACCATGGTATTTTACCATGGTTTACCTGTTTCAAAACACCATGGTATTTTACCATGGTTTACCTGTTTCAAAACACCATGGTATTTTACCATGGTTTACCTGTTTCAAAACACCATGGTATTTTACCATGGTTTACCTGTTTCAAAACACCATGGTATTTTACCATGGTTTATCTGTTTCAAAACATCATGGTATTTACCACGGAATACGGTGGCATATTTTCATAACGGCTTTACCAGTTGTTTATCTAAGATCTTACAAAGGGGACGCCAAAGGGGTGGGCATGATTAGTCACCCACTAGTTTACTATGTTATCACGTAGCGGCGACATGACCCAACACCCCCCCCAGATACCCCACTGTTACACATTTTGTCAGCGGCCGTCAACACTTGGGGAAGGTCTAATCCTGATTTGTGCACTACGCTATATTGTGATACGTGTCTTCAATCGCCTGGGATATAGTGGTAAATTTGAGACCCTAGAGGCCACTGAAGCAGTCGATGTAGCCCGTTATGCTAACATGAGCGATTGTATGGTCCTTTGGGCAACTTTTTTGAACGCCACAGGACGGGGTGCATCTTGTATGTAGATATTCTGGGGGAAATGTCAGAATCTGACGAATTTGTTTTCCATTATATCGATAAAATCAGGGGAAGAAAAGACGGTCTTAGAACAGCAGGTGTCGTGACATTGAAGCGTTATTCACGCGTCTTATGTTCAGTGCCGCGGATCATTGAAAGGTGCTACAGATAATTGCAATTCGCTACTGCTGCTGTTTCCGCCGAAGCGGCCGTCACCTCCACCACAACAACCAATGATAATACTAATAGTCCATGTATACTGATGTGTGCGTTTTTATGGACCATAGCGTGTCTTCTCTCATAACTGAGAAAGTATTCTATTCCCATGACGTAGTCTTTCTATTTCTAATGTAGTGTTCCATGCGCGCCATCTGGGGATCAAAAGGGAACAATGTATTAAGATATCTCCACCACAGATGGCAGCATATGTATGTGTGAATATATGTATGTATGTACGTACGTACGTACGTACGCATATATATATATATATATATATATATATATATATATATATATATATACATATGTATACGTTTTCTATCAAGAAATATTAATATATTGTTTATTAACCTGGACATAGCAAAAACAATATTATTCTATTGTATATGCAGAAAAAATACAATTGAATATCTACAGTGGATTCTTGCTATAAGGAACATGTTTGGACTCAGACAAGCTGTTCCATATATCCGATATTCCTTATATCCATGTATACATAAAACAATGCAGGCCAGAACGGGGATTTTGTTATTGCTGAAGCTAGCTGGGAGAACCATGAAAACTGTTTCTACTAAAAACTGCATATACGTGAGAGAAATACCGCATTTCTTCAGGTTTAAAGTTTCGGTGAGAAATTGGGGTCTACTGTGATACAATCCGGGGTGAAATGGGACGCCTTTCGGGGATAAAGTGGGTCGTCTACAAGAATTACAGTGATGTATATTTAAGCTTTGATTGGTGTTGTAATGTTACGTTATTGGACACACTATGCCATACTTAATGCAATCAGTTGTGCCTGTGCATTGAGGTTTCGGTAGAATAACTTGAATTTGACGGTTGTTGATAGTTGCTATATTTTGTTCATTATGCATCAACAGCGTGTCTGCTAGTGCCCTGCGCGGGCCGGGCTTTTGGTCCAAGCCCGGCCCGGCCCGCAGCCCGCGGGCCGGGCCAGGCCGGGCCTCTACATAATTTCGCGGGCCGGGCCGGGCCTGGGCCTACATACTGCGGGCCCGGGCCGGGCCTGGGCTGACAACAATTTAAACCCATCGGGCTTGGGCCGGGCCTGGGCCTAGTGTGAGCGGGCCGGGCCGGGCCGGGCCGGGCCGGGCCGGGCCTGGGCTGGGCCTGGACATAATAAAAATATTCATACAAAACACCGATTATTACTTTATTTTTTTGTAAAAACTGATTATAAATTGTAATTCCGTTTAATGAATGCTTAAAATTATTTCTTTAGTATTATATAGTTGCAAATTGAGACCTTGCATGGAATCTAATGACCCCATAAGTTCACTTGGCTGGAAGTAGCCAGCCCCAAATGTTTACTTTAGAAATATTTGCAGAGGCAATCAAGCCATGATTAACCATCAACTTATCACCCTTTGACCCTACCAGTGGACATTCTATTGTCTAGGTCTTCCCTCCAAACATTGCCCACCTGAAAGACCTGCCCACTGCCAAGTGCACACTTGGCCACTAGCCCACTACCCAGTACCCAACCCAGTTGGTAATTGGTATTTCTCCCCAGTCCTAATTCATTCACACTTGTACTAATTCACACATGTCTGAACATGTCTGTCTCAGGCTAGTGACTGCAGGCCTGCTGGAAATGCCACTGGGTGTCAGTGCCAGTGGGTGACATTTAATTGAAATATCATATTAAATTATGTTAACTTAGTTGAGCTAATTCAATTAACACTATAAATTGGGATTATGGCTTGCATATGGGTTAAATCAGGGTTAGATAAACAAATATCCTACCCTAACAATAAACCAATACATTAAAGCCAAATATAATAAATGTTACCATATTTAATAGTAATGACACTAAGAAGTTTTTCTTTATTTTTCTTCAGGATATTCGTAAGTTTGAAGAAGTTGGTGGTGCTGAATTTTTAGAACTCATCCAGCACACTGTGGACCTTTTTTATTTAATAAAACAATAAGTCTGTTTTACAGTTTATTTGTTTTTCGTCGTCGTTATAAGATTATATGTTTATCTTCTCTAAACTTAGCGGGCCGCGGGCTTGCGGGCCGCGGGCTTACCCATCTTTGGCCCGCGGGTATGGGCCGGGCCTGGGCCTGAAACTTGCGGGCCGGGCCGGGCCTGGGCCAAAAATTCACGGTCTGGGTCGGGCCTGGGCCTAAATTCTAGTTTGCGGGCTTGGGCCGGGTCGGGCTTGAAAAATTATTGCGGGCCTGGGCCGGGCCTGGACTCTAACTGCTAATTGCGGGCCGGGCTTGGGATCAAATTCTAGGCCCGCGCAGGGCACTAGTGTCTGCACCTGTTGGCTCTTCAGGCGTAATTCATCTTCACAGTCACCATCAGCATCTTCGTCAAACAGGCCTAATATATTCTTCTGTTTTTGCTGTACAAATTCAACCAGTACATTGCTATCAACAATTACAGCACTTCATATATGTCACAAACGAAAAATTTTCTTTATATATCATACAAATGCCTACATATTACATTGTAGCCATATTACACCAGTGGATCTGGTATATTTACTACGTGAATGACCAGTTTGCGTGTGTGAGAAATACAAAATTAAATATAAGTCAACACAGAATACCATGAAAGACCCAACCTGCTAGTTGAGACACTGGTTGATATCGCCAAGTATATCCTGCAGAAACGACACAGAGAAAATAAACTAGTTATATGAGAGGATGCCATGCTCTAGGAGCGGTGTTATCTAAACACGGAGGAACACAGGATGGCATAAAGAAAAAGTTATCTTTGGCAAGGGGAGCATTTGTAACACTAAAACAATTATGGAAATCCACCAAATATAGCACCAATACAAAACTGAAATCTTGCCGATAGATAAGCCACACACTTAGAAGATATTGAAATAACAACACAAACATAGCAAAAGGAAGAACGGAAGACCGAAATCAACATTGGAGAAGGACTGTGGAAGCAGACAGAAAGCAACTGCGATGGAATTCTTGAAAAATGGCAAAGAATAAAGCTACAGATCGCACGAAATGGCGGAAGTTACTGAGTGGCGTTATGCACCAACCTGGGTACGAAGAAGATTTGACACAACATACATCATCTAGATAAAATATTAATACTATGACCAAAATAAATTATTTTTGCTGCCATTGTGTGATATCCACTGGCTTTATTCCTGGAGCGACTTGTATAATATATTATATCTGTCGGAGCAGGCATTGATTTCCTGGGCAAAGCATTACCCCATCGTAATTGTCGGACATGTCACTTCACTAATCACCTTGATTCTTATATACATTTTGATCTTGTCACGTTTTACATTTGTTGTCCCATCTATACGGGTAGTAAATATTTCGCATTGAGTGGTGATGTAGGTAGTGCGGCCATCTGCAGTGGTCTCCCTGGTTGGGTTCTTCCTGGTTGGTTGCACGGCAACAAAACAATCGTCTTAATAATCCATGCGTATGTTGTTAATTGAAACGGACATTGCACACGAGGCGAAATTGTGTAATTGACGATTACGTCAAACAAAGCCCTAATCAGTTAGCAGCCCTTGGGGTTTTGATGCGTGGTTCCTTGTGCAATTCAACTATCTACAATAATGTCATTTGACAACTAACACTTTAACAAGACGGAAATTTACATATTATATTACGTTTTATTCGTCAACCTACCAAGGTTCTGTACGAGAAGATGCATTGCTATTTCAACCATGGAGTACTCAACATTATAACGTGGGACCCCAGACAACGAAAAAGTAGACATATGATAACACATAAATTCAGTAATACCTGCGACAATTCGATCCCGGACAGTTACAGACAACGCATATCCTACACTTACTCTGAATAGGTACGCATGACTTACTCACCGACGAAATAAACGCATTCGTGAATGTCTATATGGGTACGCATGAACTATGACAGTTACAGACAACGCATATCCTACACTTACTCTGAATAGGTACGCATGAACTATCCACCGACGAAATAAACGCATTCGTGAATGTCTATATGGGTACGCATGAACTACGACAGTTACAGACAACGCATATCGTTCACTTACTCTGAATAGGTACGCTGGTGTTGACACATCTGGAGAATTAACACAAGAACACACCGGACGAAATTATAAGTGAAGGCAAGAAAAAGAAACATAGCTCCTTGGATGTCAGTGCTGCTCAGAACTAAGAGATTTGAACTAGTGGTTTTGGTAAGTCGGAAAAATGTGTAATTTAACAAAAAAACATATAAAGTTAGATTTATGTTACATTCACGTAAGTTCAGGCTCGTTAATAAATGCAAATGCATTTGAATGCGCATTTGAATGTTGAGCATTTGAATGCACATTCAAATGCCTCCATAACATTTTTAATGCATTTGCATTTGAATGCGTACCTTAAACATTTGCATTTGAATTCGACCATTTTATTTTTTCAAATGCACAACCAAATGCGCAATCAAATGCATGCGTAATTCTCTGAATAATTATTATTATTAGATTGTCTTTCACAATTTCATAACATGCCTTTGGAAAACATTGCTCTGTGAAGTATCCTCAGCAGATTATGAAACCATTGTCTGACCTGTGAATGCCACATTCACAGTGTACTCTTTGAAAAAGTGCTCTGTAGGTCTTCTGGTCAATGTCTGGGCGGTTATTCATACAACATGAAAATACCAACAGGTCTATAGGTTGATGGCTTCAGAGATTACTTGTTCATTGAAAGAATGCAGACAAATGACTCCCTTGTGTTGTGTTGGCACTGTTGGGGTGAGTTATGGAGGCAGCTAATTGGGGGAGTAAGCATTGGCAATGTCAGCCCTGAATATTTACAGCCAGAGAGATTGATTAGTGGTAGCTGCATTTATCCACCACGTTATCTTCCCAGTGACCCCACCAGTGGACAATCTATTGTCGTGCTTTCCCATTCCATTCTGGCCTACCTGAAGGATTAGCATTTCATTCCATGCCATGGTTTCCAGTATACTGTCAATTGTCTATTCTTCCCTCCCATGTCCACCACCTCTGTACGCCTAGAACTGTGTGACTCAGTATATGACTCTACATACATATTCATGAAGTGGAATTGGTATGTAATGGTACTTAGTGGTTAAAATAATGTATTTATTAATTAAATTAATAATGTGTTTGTATACATAACGTTGTTTTTTCTCAAAATAAAACAAATTATTACTATTAACCAACACATTTGTATTTGCATTTGAATGTCACCCCAAAACATTTGCATTTGAATCAAGTGAAACATTTGCATTCAAATGCGTTGACATGCAGTTAACTAGCCTGATTAAATTGAGCCAAATAGAAAAGTTAGTATTGAATTTTCAAATAGTTTGAACACCAGAAACATAACACACTATACAACAGTATAATAATGGAGCGTATGGAGAAAAATTAGAACTAAATTGACGACCTGTGTCGGTGCCAGCCTCACCCGGACGTCAGGGATAAAAAGTAGAACAATAACGACTCTCGCACAGTTTTTCATCTCCTACATTGGTTCTGAGAATTATAACGTCAGTAGTACCTTATAGCATATTAAACCTCACGAATTTGCACCCATGGTCTACTTGTACATCCGGTTGCGCTCGCAGCCCCCTAGCGGTAATCGAAGAGTAACCCTAGCGCCATCTAGCGACTGACGAGTGCGTGTACACGAGTGCGTGGTCTTCTGGATAACACGTGCGCACTTTAGCGACTGCGACTGAATGGCGGACTGCTATAAGGTACTACTAACGTCACTGCCTCACCGTGTCTCTGGTGTCGTCTACTGAAGCTTTTGTCCCTGCTATGTTGGATACAACTGTGTTTCCATTGTCTTAGTACTGGAATACAATGGCGACGGTCAATGTGACAATATTTCCGTCGCACTATTTTCTAAGGTATTGCATCATGATTAGATAATTATTTTCTTTTGGGGAAATATGTACAGGCGGTCAGCAAGACTGCAGCGATAAAACATTAGATACGCAATCTGTTTCGGTGATGTCCGTTTGATTTGTTCAATTGTATACAGTGCAAAACAATTTTATGACGTCGGCTCGCTAGAACTACCGCAGCAACGCCGTGTGTAGTCCTAATTATGGGTGCCAGCTGAACTAGGACGAGTGGCAGGGACTGCCCATATTGGAGGAATGAAATATGGAAAGAAATGTATTGGACACAGTATCATTAAGGAACGTGTATCCACAGAGATATATATAGGCAAGACAGGCTGTGACCACGTAATTAACCATTATATACATATGCCATATTGGAGTTACAAAATATTGGTAAAGAAAAGGTACACATATAGTTCCTTTTATTTTGGGTGCAATTTTTCTGCAAGTCCAGGAAACCCTACTAGTAATTTTAAGACACAAATTTCTACTGAACTAAAAAGCAGAAGATCAGTGAGGAATTCTTGGAGTTTCTTTTGTGTTTCTTCATAGTAACATACGCAGTCATCGCGGAAGAGGTCGAACATCTCGGCTTTTATTTCTGAATGTTACACAACTAATACGATGGTATTGTGAATATCGCCGGGAATACGAATGGCTCCATTGATGCAGGCCAATAAACCAAATTGGACCGTTGCAGGATGCGATGAGTTAAACGTTGTCGTGAAGCACTGCAGGTTTTCACCTGGTGGTGCGAAGGTGTTAGACACGATCGTACAATTCAAACAAGAATTCATCAACTGTTAAAGACAATGGGTGATGCATGAATTTACTAAAACACGAATTTGTGAAATATGTTACATATTTAAACGTACGTGCGTGTTTGCAGCAGACATTTGGATAACCATAAATCCTGCCACCAGTTTTTCGGGAAGCCGGGCACCCAACTTTTTCAAGACAAAACATAATGGTCTTGTATGTTTTGTACGTCCGAAAAACTTTAATTTGAGACGACATAAATAATGTTCATATTATATTTAATATCGCCCTATCGGTTGCGTTAAACTGTGCATAGTATATATTAATTTTTAATTCATATTAATAATCGTGTGGTGTTGTTTGTTTCATGTTACAACGTTTGATACGGTCCCGTTTAACGTGTAAGAGGACCCTACTCAATTACTCATCTACCCATTGACACATGAGAAAAAAGTTGGAAATGTGTGCATATTCAAGGGGGCAGGAAGGGTTCATTGGTATATTTTTGTATACAGTGTCAGCATGGAAAGGAACTCTCATGTTTGCATTATTTATTATAGAATTTGACAAAACCTTTGATTGCTTAGACCGCGACACGATGTGGGAAACGAATACGAATTTGATGTAAAGAGAGACAAGAGATGTGGCTGCATTTTATCACCATTTCTAGTTTTTTTCTATGACGCGTTATAACAATGATAATAATGATAATCATAGCCATAATACGTTTATTTGATAAATCGCCGTATACCCGGAATAAACATTATGTTCAGAGCTCGTTAAGTAAAGCAGTTATTCTGACATTGCAACTAATGTAATGCAAATGCAGTCTAAACGGAAATAAATAAACAATGGTAAATAGGTTTCCCGGGCGACTCTTGAGAACGCATCTTTGGACAACACCAACAAAACCACAACATATATTGGTTGTCTCAATACAATACAATATAACTTTAGCTGCAAATATTAATACATATTACGTTATATCTTTAATAATCAATGCATTGCAATGTCCAACCAAAACACTATGGTCGTCACAATGGAGGCTACTGGGAATAACCCGTGGCGCCTCTGGTGCATAATGGAGGCTACCAGGAATAACCCGTGGTGCCTCTGGTGCATAATGGAGGCTACCTGGTATAACCCGTGGCGCCTCTTGTGCATAAGATAACATAAAGGTGAGATCGCGTGACATTTTCGACGGAAGCACAACACGTAATTCGCGCAAATCTTTTCCCGTGCGACGAAATAATCGCGTATCTATGCCAACACATGGTCAATCACGTTTGCAGAACTTTATTCAAACGTCAGATCAGCCGATTTTTTTCCGATGCTAGCGCAGTGATTACTGTTTAGTATCAGAAAGTGTTATTTCCGACTCTTTAATTTGAAGTTCAAGTTGTACTTAGGGTTTATTCCCCCACTTTTGTGTATATCATAGTAAATACTCTAGCTAGCACTATATACATAAAATTATGCATGCTTGTCTGCACATAGGTATGTTTTCCCTCTTTGCATGCTGTCGCTTTGTTTACGAGCAGCAAGGTTTTTTTGGTAAAGACTGTCTTCGGCAGTTGCTAGCTACAGTAGAAAATATCACTAATGTTAAATCTTATCTGGTATTGTTTACTAATGGGGTGGAATAGCTGGAGCGAAGCCAGACGTGTAGCAGCTGACAGAACAAGATGGAGGAGATTCACTTCGGCCTTATGGGCCCGAAGAGGATAGGTAAGGTAAGTAAGGTAAGGTATTGTTTACTAATTGGTCATACACACCAGCTTAATACCAGGCTGTGCACAATTTGTGGCAGACTTAGTCACTATTATTGTGTGCCCAGCGGCAATCCTTGTTGGGTACGAATAAAATTGGATTGTCCGTTACCAACCTACCAAGTAGTTGGTGTATTTATACAAACAGAGAAAGGTCTGCACAAGCGTGTCCCATTTCATTTTAAACACAAATACACCGGGAGTTGACGGGATATCGAGCTGCGGAAAACACACGAAAGTGTTATTTCCGACTTTTTAATTTGAAGTTCAAGTTGTACTTCTGTTGACATTCGATCCCGCGATGCATTGCGTTTACAAACGTCTAGCGAGAAAGCAAAATATGACATTCCGGGTAACGACTATTGCATACACGCACACTCCCGGACAATGGCGCCACTCAGTATATCACCACTGTCTCTATAATACATTCAAAATGAACAGTTGGAAAGTGGAATAAAGATTGGTTGGGCAACGTCATTGTAGTTCACGACTTACTAGGTCATTACAACTGGCAATTGAGTAACGTAACATAATTTCAAACAAAAACAAAAAGGTCAGATGAGAACAGAAAAAATTGCTGCTCAGTTCTGATTAAAATAAATGTTACATAAATGCAAGAGGCATTATTGTTGTCAATTGACATCCAAAACAAATACCATCAAATGGCAAATAGACAATAAAATCATTAGCTCAGCAGGAATCTAACAACGGTTTCACGCCTTTGTCAGATACGGGTCAATTAGGGTTGGGTGGGGCAAAGCGCACCCATTTAGAAACAAACACGATTTGATGTAAGCTAAAAACTGGAGCATCAAAGAACTTTTTTATTTTATTTATTGGAAATTCAAACATATTAATGCACAACATCGATCTGCAGACCCTACTGCAATCCCACTCTGAAACATTCATATCGGTTGAGGTAATGTTCATTCAATCATTATGAATCAATTAGATAGCCAGCGCACGATCAGAACTCCTGTGTATTAGTCAAATGACATACGTTGGTGGCACATTACACAAAAAAGCAAAATGCCGTACAAGTATTAAACCGATTAATTTCTTAAACAACCACTCCAGTTGTGATTTACAGTGCGCTTTGCTCCACAGGAGCTGCGTTTTGCCCCACGGGAGGTATGCTTCGCCCCACACGAGCTGCGCTTTGCCCCACAGGAGGTGTGGTTTGCCCCAACGGGGGTGAGCTTTGCCCCACAGGATGAACCAATGGCACCAGCCATAGCAAGCTACAGGGCAACTATAAAAAACAACTGTTACCAACTATACAGATACAATAACTACCAACCATAAAGCAACAACAGCTACCAACTACAAAGCAACAACAAATGCTACTTATCATAGAGCAATAACTGTAGAAAAACAAGAGCTACCAATAATAAAGCAACAACAGCTACCCACATAGGGCAACAACAGCTACCAACTATGGAGCAACAACAGTTACCAACACTAGAGCAGCAACAACTATCATCCATAGAGTAACAACAACTACCAAATGTAGAACAACAACAGTTATCAACAATAGAAAAACAACATATACCAACCATAGAGTAAAGCAACTACCAACTATAGAGCAACAACAACTACAAACTATAGAGCAACAACAGTTGACCAACTATAGAGCAACAACAACTACCAACATTGAGCAACACCAACTACCAAAATGCTGTATATTTCATTTTTACAAACGTTTATACGGGTTGTCCCACCGTCGGGTAGTCAACCAGCAGTATGGAATCAGTTTAGTTGTTTTCCTGCGTGTAACGTTCTAACGTTTGTATATTCTTCTGACGGTATGGTCTCCAATCTTGTATACAGTAATATAAATGAGGCCTCTCTATTTATATTTTAATATGTTTAGGTATATGTTGTATTTCTCCTAATCAACCCAACAATTTTATTACCCTTTGAAGCTGCAATCTGAAACATTCATATCGCCACTTATTGTTAAACCTAAATCTGCTTGTTTTCATGGAAACGTCGAGTAGCCAGGTTTTTCATTTTTCATCACCTCCATGAAGATCCTACCAAAATACACGCATCTAAATCGCTTCTTTGAAAGACTGTTTTTTTGTACCTGTGTGATTCTTTTTAGGGAACTGTCCATAGCGGAAACTGACCCATATATTCAATAAGAAACGCTATGTAAAAAATAAGTTGGAGTTACCAATTCTCCGGTTTGATACATCGACTGTATGTGGCAAGGGTGTTATATATGTGCTCGGAGAGCTAACATGTAAATGGCTGCATACGAGGGGAGAACTTGGATGTAAAATATAAAATAGCATATATTGTTCTAGGTACTACCATGAAAAGAAAAACACTTAGGAGTAAAAGTAATTGCTGATATGAGCATGTGAGCTAGAGGACAAGAAGTAATGGAACTGAAGGAACAGTGTAGAGGGTATATATCAGAAAGTACTAGTTCTCACCAAAAATAAATCAATGGAACACGTGATCTACATATCATATCCAACATCGTCAGCAGACGGGCTAACGTCGTCGACTGATGGACCAACATCGTCAGCTGACGGAACAACATCGTCAGCTGACGGACCAACATCGTCAGACGAAGAGCCAAATTCGTCGTCTGACGGGATAACGTCGTTGCCTGACGGGAGGACATCGTTTTTAAGTCGGCGTCGTTTCCGAAACAGCGGCCTTGTCGTAAACAGGCGTCGTCCTGTCTCTCAGCTCCGGCGTGTTGTGTGTGCAGGGATCGTCCTCAGTGTCAACCGCACGGTCCTTCGCGCAGTGTTGTCTGTAAGTAGACGTGAACAAATTATATATATTTACATCTTAGGCAGGTAACTGTTAAATTGTATTTGTTGATGTTTTTAAATGTTTGATGCTTAGCAAAGTCATTAAATAAATGAAGCTATTTTTCACACTAAACTTCATGTTTCTTTCTTAACAATTCAACAGGACATTACAATATTATATTTTGTTAAAACCAAATTGCACATGGCTGAATAACTATAACAACTGCAAGCACCATCTTCTCACGTGATCAAATGGCAAGAAATCACCGACTAAATTAGCAGCCTACCATCATTATAAGCTGCGAGCACAGGCCACAAGGCAGGCCTGGCGGGCTAAGCCGTAGAAGTAGAATATTTATTTATCCGTTTATATGATTGATCCTGATAATTGTAGTTCTTACGACATGGCAAGGAAAATGCATCATTTATTTGCGACTCTAAATCCAGGCAGAAGTAAAAAACACAAATCTTTGCCGCACAACCCAATCTCTAGCTGTCAGAATACCAGCAATACGTTTTCCCCTATCTGTCTGAAGAAGTTGAGGGTGAAATCTTCCGCATGCGCATAGGTCGAGGACCAGCCTGCCTGCCTGCCTGCCTGCCTGCCTGCCTGCCTGCCTGGTCACGCGTAGTAAAGCAAAAAATAACATAATAATTTAACAACTGTTTGTGTATAATATTAAACAAAAAATCGAACAGAGTTCCAGCGAGTGTGATGCCAAGTTAGCCACAGCAAAATGCAATCAAGCGTGCTCCAGCGAGTGCAATCAATCTGCAGTGTGTGTAGCGTGGAGTGTCGATGTAGGTATCTTAAACAGGCGTCAGCGTGTCTTGCTGCCACCAATCGTCGCCCTGTTCGGACAACGAATGGTTCTCAAAGAGACAATCGGTGTTTTAAAGTTAACCGATCCATAATTGACGACGCTAGTGATGAAATAACTGCGAAATAATCGTCTCTTGAATCAACAATAATGCATCGACAATATTTTCCTTGCATATGGAAACTCACAACATGATACATGGGTATACTCACATTACCACACTCGGTGAAAATATTCTATTTCCATGTCTCGGAGAAAATGTATCTATTCACAAAGCGATTCATTTCGTGGATAATCAAGTATCTCAGATGACCGATTTATCTCAATTGTCTTACCAAAATATCCGACGTCAGCTGTTTTGTTCTTCTTCTACCACCAACAACAGTTGTCATCTCATAATAAATCAACCAATCATTTTAGTGTATACATAACTCACGTAGACCAAGGAAAGGCTTGGATGCCTATAGAACTTGTAAATTGATTTGTGAAAAGTTATGTAATAGTTGCAGCAAAACACCCCATTATCAAATATTCAAATCAAATAATATCCTTCACAAAATTCTTAAATTGCCTTTGGTCGTTATTCTCAATCACAAAGTACCATCGCCAGGTGGCTTAAGTAAACAGGCTGAGTCTACAAAACTCACACGACAACCGATCTGGGACACAACTAACAACAGCTGTCATGCTCCCGTGAAGCTTCTTTCACGATGTCGTTGTGACCAGAGTGCAATGTGAAAGGGCATTGTCAAACACATTGTCAAACAAATAATACACAACACACCTCATTGTGTGAATGATTATGCTGATCACCAGTGCAACAGTCAACAGCCCGCTTACGATTCCCACAGCAATAAGCGCGAAATGTTCTGCAAAACACACACATCATGCTATAGTAAATACCATCGTTGTGGAGAGTTACCTATTAATGTATGCTATTGTAAATATCTGGTATTGTTTAACTAATAACATAAGTACGGCATGCTTAGAACACAACAACAACAATGAAAAACAATGCTAAATACTCATCCAAATTTGCTTAGCTATGTACATATATCTAGGCACTGATAAATATATATTTCTAACTATCAAGAAACACTAATCTTATTCTCCAACGGTCGGACTGATACCACATGTATAATATGACCTTATCGTAGCTACAAAAGAACACACACAAGAAACAAACATACGAAATCCTATAAGGAAATTAACTCTTACCGGTTTTGTTCTTGTCGTTGATATTTGCTGTCGCCCCGTGTGTGCTGGTGGTCGATGTTTGAAATGATCTTGGTGGGTAAGTTATGACCACATCTAGCGCCTTTGTCGATTCTGCAACAGGTAAATCAGTTGACAACGTCCTGTATTATCACTCGTCGCCTATATTAGTAGTATATAACTGGCCTTTTGTTTGTTCCCAAAAACTGTATGCGCAGATACAATGCCGAAATTCAATCCACTGAAAACCTGGAATTCTGCTGCTCATCCTAGTGGCCAAAATGGCGTGAAAGGTTCTGCCTCTTCTGAGTAGCAACCAAGTTGCACAAAGTGGAGTTCAAATAAGCTGTTTGGTCTGTGCCATGGACACGGAGGCTAGCAACATATTTAAACAATCACTTTTGGCTCAGCTGTTGAATTAATAGACCCTCAGGATGACTTCAAAACTGTGCTGGGGGAATGTGACGGATACTTCGTGTCCAAGAGGAATGTCATTCACGAGCGGACGACATTTCATCAAAGGATCCAGGAGTCAGGAGAGTCTGTGAAGTTCTTCCTCCGAAATATCCACGACAAGGTATTGCAACTTTGGACCAAATGAGAACGAAAATACCAGAGACCGGTTGAATTAAATTCCCACTGAATGATACCGAAGGTAGCCGAAATACCGAGTACGTAAACCTCCGTAGTTGTGATGAGAAAGAAACAAATCGTTACTTCGTTATTCTCTACCAACATAACGAACAATTTCACGAATGTTCGCTAACAGTTTAGATTAGAGCATGCTACATTTTATTGATCTCTTGTAAGATACAATATGTAATCAGGCCAGTTCTCAGGGTTTTGAAAAGGGTGTTTCAGGCGTGCACAATAATAAGACAGGATTTCTGGAAAATAATTACCGTTAACACGGGTCTGGCATTATATGTATACATAATAATGGATGACAGAGTGCGTGTGCGCCTACACGGCAGCACCAAAAACATTCTCGGCTTTAGTGTAATTAATGTTAAGTTTTAAGGCACTATCATATGCCAATTTTAGCAAACTGCTCTATGAACATACAGTGATCGCGGAGAAGATAAAAGTTTCCGAATTTACGAAGGAAATCGCTCAATTTCGAACACTTTGACCAAGCTACAGGTGGCACAAACAGTAGCAGACGATTCAGTCAAGCATGACGGCCGCACTGCAATATTCAGCGAAGGCTCTCTACCAGTTGGCCGGCTTTGTGTCAGGAAAACCAGTCAGCAGTTCATTGTGGAAAGCTCTGACAATGAACGGCATTTCCTGCACGCAGCCAACCAGAAGAGGTCAACGAGGGGGAACAATGCTACGCAGACCCATTCAAGTGGTATTGTCTGGTTTCAGGCCCGTTCAATGCGTTAACACCACAGCCGACAAGGTGAGACATTGCAATGACAATTGTGTCAATCTGAACAATATGACACATACACAGGCGGGCCACACACGCGCCCTAGGGAGCAACATGCAACATGACGTTCACGTTAGCAGAAATGGGGCTAATTACAACAACCTCATCAACGTACACTCGAACAAGTGGGATCTACCAACCATCATCAATACTAACATTCGGGGTGCCTTGGCAAGCAAAATCGATGAAATCAAAGTAATTAAAGATAACTACGGAGTGGACGTCGTAGCAGTCACTGAGACATGGTGTACCAGCAGAATACCAGACGGCTCGCTCAGGTTACCCGGTTTCAACCTCTACAGGAGGGACAGGCAAGATGGCCGTCAACATGGAGGGATTGTTTGCTATGTACGAGATATAATCCCGACTAAGCAATGGACAGAACTAAACCAACCAGAACTTGAAACTATGTGGATGACGATACGTCCACCAAAGATGCCTCGCAACCACCCCCAGATAACAATCTGCACAGTGTACCACCCTCCCGGGGCAGACGACTGGACATTGCTAAACCACATTGACCAATCTGTTGACTATGTACGCCGTCACCATCCATATACTGGCGTCATCATAATGGGCGACCTTAACAAGTTGAGAGATTCTCACTTGAAAAGAAATCACAACCTAAAACAAATTGTTGACATACCTACACGAGGAACTGCGACACTGGACAAAATCTATACAAACCTAACGGATTTATACCACTGTCCAGTAGTCATAGCACCGATTGGCCTATCGGATCACATGGTGGTAATATGCACTCCATCAACGTCCACGAAATATACAGAACCAGTCGTTTCAAAGACGTCTTCGCGCAGTTGCAGGCCTGATGATCGAGCCCGTTTTGCAGCAGCGCTCAACCTCATCTCGTGGGAAACCTTATTCCACCTACCAAGCTGCGAACAACAACTGCAGTTTTTCAATTCTACAATCAAAACTTTACTCGACACGCATCTCCCTGAACGAAAAATCAGAAGATGTTCCAGCGACAGACCTTGGATAGATGACAATTTCCGCTATCTAATACGTCGCCGCCAGATCGCGCTTCTTTCCGAGAACCAACCATTGTACAGGCATTACAGAAATAAAGTTAATCGTGCCAGAAAGTCTTTGCAACGAAAGTATTACCAAAGAAAAATCAAATCACTTGAGAACGAACATCCGAAACGATGGTGGAATAGCGTGAAAGAACTTGTAGGGGTAAAAGTCAACTGTGACAATCTACAAGGTCTTGCTAACACACACTGTTCAGGAAACTTCAGTATTCTAGCAAACGAAATAAGTGATTTCTTTGAGTCTGTGACCAAAGATTTCCCACCACTTTTACCCGTTGATGAGTTCTTACCTCCGGGAGCCGACACGACGGTCCCAGATGCCTACATCATCAACGTCGATGAAGTAGTCATATCACTATCACGAATTAAAACACACAAAGCAACCGGCCCTGACGAGATACCCAACTGGATCTTACATGACTACGCCGCCATCCTCGCTCCTCCCGTCTGTGCGATATTCAACAGCAGCCTACGGGAAGGAACCGTGCCTGCCCTGTGGAAATGCGCTGACGTCCGACCAGTGCCTAAAATTCGACCACCAGCGCGAATTGAGAAAGACCTGCGCCCGATATCTCTCACGCCAGTTTTATCGAAGTGCTTGGAGAAATTCACGTGCACGTGGATAATGGACATTACCATGGACCAGATTGATCCTCAGCAATATGGATCAATCAAAGGAACATCAACCGTACACGCACTGGTCGAGCTTGTTCACAAGTGGAAATACGCGGTCGAGACCCCTGGAACCATAGTACGAATACTTCTCGTCGATTTCAGCAAAGCGTTTGACCGAGTCGACCATCACATTTTAATGACGAAATGTGCATCTCTTGGACTTCCAACTTTTATTACGAAATGGCTGACATCCTTCCTGTGTCAACGCAAACAGAGGGTAAAGATCGGGAGTGTGAAATCGGAGTACACCAGTGTCAACGCAGGTGTCCCACAAGGCACAATATTTGGACCAATCGGCTTCCTACACCATATTAATGATCTGCAAACAGTATGCGAACATATAAAATATGTCGACGATTGCACAATATGGGAAGCTTCTTCATCCTCCGGAATGGACAGCTCACTCCAAGTAACGGCAGACGAAGTCGGGCAATGGACAGCGAGTAATAAAATGGCGCTGAACTACGACAAGACGAAAGAACTGCGGATGTGCTTCAAGAAATCAACTCCGGACATCGCACTGCTAACCATCGACGGTAGACCAATCCAACAAGTTAACAGCACTCGTCTACTAGGTGTGACTCTATCTGAAGACCTGAAGTGGCAATTACACATAGACGAAATCACTACAAAAGCATCGCAACGTCTATACTTCATCATCCTTCTCAAAAGAGCCGGCATTGACCCTCACCATCTCATCAACATATACACTTCAATCGTCCGATCGGTATTGGAGTATGCATGCCAAGTGTGGCACACGAGCCTTACAAAAAAGCAAACGAGACAGATAGAATACATCCAGAAACGAGCAATGCGGATAATTTTCCAAGATAAGTCGTACACCGAAGCCATCACCGCAGCCAATCTACCAACGCTGTCAGACCGGAGGGAGAAGTTGTGTAGAACGCTATTCATAAGCATGCAACAATCTACACATAAATTACACCATCTTTTGCCTCCCCTCCGGGAAACTCCGTATACAACTCGAAACACGAGGACTTACTGTGTGCCGCGTTGCAGAACTGCAAGATTTCAGAACTCTTTTATACCATATGCTTTAAGACACTGGCAGTAATTATGAACTGATTTATAAATTAGTTACTTTTTATATAATAGTAGTAGGCCATATAATTTATTCTACTATAGTATTGCCTGTTTTAAGTTTTAATTTATGATTATGTCCTTCATATTTACATTGTTAATATACAAACATTACTTTAAACATGATGTACGTGCACCTTTTAAGTTTTTATATTTAAAGTCATATTTTTGTCTTAATTAATTTATTATCATTGGTTGTTTTACTGTGCCAATTGTATAATTCAACTGCTATAGTTGCCATTTTAATAAAATTATTATTATTATTATTAAAAAAAAAAAAGAAAACAAATTATTATTAAAATTATTAATGATGGCACACAAAACATATCCCAAAAGAATGTTTAATTGACAATATTTATAACTAAGATAACTAAAATAAACTTCCATTATCGTCGGCCACACGTATCCATAGGTGTGCAAGCATTTAACCTTGACGTCGTTCCCAGAAGGAGCACATCGTCTTACCATTATGGAATTCAGTCAATTAAACTTTCCATTGTGTTTGTATGTTCACTGTTGATGTTGTTGACATAAACATTATTATTATGAATATAAATGTGCGTGCGTTTGTGCGTTCTAGCGTGCGTGCAATCGTGTGTTCTACAATAGCTTCAGGAATGCCAGTTTGGTGAAAATGATGTCACACTTCTCGCGCAGCTTGCACAAACATGACTGCTTATCTCGCAACGTTGGCATAACGATCCAAAATGGACGGAAACGGTAAACAGGATTGCGGCATTTCTGCAAGGAACTTGCAATGCAAATTCACAATGATGTCACTTAGAAACAACTTCTTTCGCTTGTCCCCCTTTCCTACTTCCCGCTGGTGTTACGACTGCTGTCGTCGCGAGGGACGAACTGCCTCACGTCTTGCGTGTATCTTTCGCCTCGTGATCTGTAGTGTGGCGTATCTGTTGTGTTGAAGGGCATGCGTTTAGCAGAGATGCCACTGTTGATTTGCAAGCGATATTTGAATATGTATTTCCGCATCGTTGGCCGGACTACAAGTTTCACATACTCTTGCGCGCTCCTGTCTCGTAGCCGCGTGGTTTGCTCGAATCTGGTCCAAAAAGTGGTTGTGGAAAATCAGACGATAAAGAAAGGCAGGCAGAGAAAGAACTGGACAGACAACATCAAGGAATGGACATGACGTGGATGCAATGAGTCGTAAGTGGCAGCAAGGGACGGGCCAAGGTGGAAAAAAGATTGTCAGATCATCAGCAGAGGTGCCCCACCCACCAGCCACGGTCATGATAACGATGAGTAATGAAAACAATGTCTTCACGTTGTGCGTCCAATCCATTTAATTGTTTGTTTATTTCAATTAGATGCAACCATCACGAAATGCAGACGACATTTGACGATGTGCTTCTTTTGTACAACATAAATTATCATGTTACAATACGATAATCATACTAATAATCATACCACTCCTAATATTTGACATTCAGAACAAATGTTGCATGCATACACTTTAACAACAATTCTGGCAAAAACCCCAATAAGGTAATTAATATTATTTAGTGATATGTGTTAATCACCTCCAACGTAACATATAATATATGTAAGTTATCCCCACCGTATTATCAACGTCAGGAAGTTCAACCAAATCGTAGCACAACATTTAGGTAACACATTTTAATATAAATTAGGTGTTTTACAACCATAAATCAAAATAGTGTTGTGCTAGTATATATACCTTTACCTAGGATTAATTTAGATTATGCAACATCTTTACGGTCCTCTCATAAACAGAAGTATAAAGATGCCACATAAAATGTGCTGAGACGTGCACCAAAGCAGTTGCCTGGGATGAAGGATGTTCCGTACCAGGACATATTTCAGAGACTTCCCACAATCGCATATAGGCGAACACGTGGTGATATGATGGAGGTTTATAAACTACTTCAGTGATGTATCTAACATTGTCAAGTTGCACAAAGGCAGTAATAAAAAGGAAGGAACAAAGGGTCATATTTTGAAACTATTTATATAATGTGCTTGCATAAACGTTAGAAAAGTAAACTCCTCAGAGTTACAAAATGATGGAATGATTTTCGGAAGTAGTTGTAACTGCCTTAAGTGTCAACTCGTATAAAACCGTCCAGACAGACACTGGAGTACTGATGCAACAACTACAAAGCCGCCTTACGAGGAAGTCGTAGAACATTTCATGGGAAAGTTGAAGATCTGACCACTGAGGCCACTGCCTACAGTCAGGAAGAACCTAAGCAAACCTAATTAAATATATATAAATATCCATCAGCACTGCTATTGTAGAATGTTTCTATGCCATCTACTAACATAATCTTCACAGACATAAACAAGCGTATGTCTAGATAAACTTGTCGTCAGTCCCACACTGGTGCCATCATTGTATTTTCTTGCAGCGAATATTAAGTTGCTCCGTCATTGGTGTTGTTGACGTTTCCATGGAGACGACCTCTCCCAGACCACCCCGACTTTCGTGAAAGTCTGTTTGATCTGACGAAACAAAATTCATGTTCACTAGTTACTTTAAAACTCCCTTTTGAATCAGGTGTGTTGATGTTCAAATTTGTAGTGCGATAATAGTTTAATAAAAAAGTGTAGTCGTTTAAATAAAACATGTGCGCATGTTGTTGAATTGACTTTGTCTTTGATCATTAGATCGGGTATGTTGCGAAAGTGTGAATAGCCTTATGTCATAGTATATAGACCACTTTTGCAATTTTTCCATAATTCTGACCGGATCCGCTAAACAAATGTAATAGTTTGTCTGATCATGTCAACAAAACTAAATAGCACATTTGACCAAACGAGCTAGCATGTCATAACGACAATTATATTGACTTTTTGTGAAATTACTGTAAAACGAGACAAGCGAAAACGTTTAATTGACGAAGGAGTTTTGTTTGTTAACACCCAACTACCCAAGCGATGTCACTGTTATTGTTACCAGGTTTATTAAATGTCCATTCTCAATTCGATTTGTTTTGCCTGTCATATTTCAAATTCATTTTGCAAAATAAATCAAACCTACATAATATCCATTGCAACATGCTAGCTCGTTTGTACAACTTTGATATGTATATTTTTCTGAAATCTTCAGACAATCTATTAAATTACTTAACGTTTGATTGAACATTAAGTTAAGTGAACATAGAAACACTGAAAACTCACAAAATTAACACTTGGCAAAATGTCGTAACTTCGTCATGTAATCAGTTAGAGGATTGAAGTCACGCCCATGATGAGCATTAACTCGCGCAGTATTTACAATTTTGGATATCCAATACTTTAGATTATTTGATCTAACGAATAAAATCAATTCTTTTTTTAACAAAATAGGCATCTTTTATTAAATCGACTATGGATGTTACATGTACACACTATATATTTGGACACAAATGAACCATATTTGTGAAAGGATAAATCAGTTGAGAATGGAGTTTTAACAACAGTAGATTTACACTGGAGGGTTTATTTGCAAAATAAAGTGCTTGAAACATGTCACGGAAAGACATTTTTGAAGATTCTACATTTACCAATTTTATATTTGTTGGAGGATATATATATATATATATATATATATATATTCCATAAGAGAGACTATTAAATGTAGTATATTAAATATAAAATATGTAAATACCTATTAAGTGTACTAGAGGTTCTTCCGTTCTACTATGGTAATATCATCATGCTGTGAGCTTTTTACATAGGGTGCGTTCGTAACGTTGATAGATTAAAGTTAATACGTCTATAACAGGATTTATTCATGTGATATCTTTAAAAATACTGTGGACTAGACACCTGGTAGAATAGAACTCTGGGTTATAGAGAACCATCCGAAAATACATACCGTATTCTACCTATTAAGCGTAAATGCTTCAACTAAAGAACACACCCTCTTTAATTAGCAGGATCCATAATTATTGTATTTTGACTAGTGTGGAACAACTGAAAAGTGTCGCCATATGTTGTTAACAGTTGGCACCACTTTCCAGTTGTTCTACACTAGTCATCAAATGTTACCAATGTTAAACAATTACCTTACTGTGTTGAGAGACAAATTTTGATGTACGTTTGTAAGAACAGATTCCTACGGTATGTCATTGTCATGAGTTTCGCACACAACGTCAATTAATTGATGTTTAATGTGTTTAATGTTTAAGAGAAAATGTAGTAAAATAAATTGTTCGATAAGTTCTCCACTGAGCCCATGAGACTTTATAATGGTGACCAATTTAAAGTCAATTGTGGTCTCAGCCATATTTTGAATGCTTGTGTAAAAACAACTGATTTAACCTATTGCTAATGCTGGTCACTGATTTGTAACATCTACAACCAATTTAATAAAAAAATGCCTATTTTTATTCAAATTTACTTTACTCGGTTGATCTGGCAAGGTTTAAAATAGTGGATATCCAAAATGGTAAACACTGTGTGGGTCAATTCGACCATGGGCATGACTTCCACCCTCTCGTTGATCACAAAACAAAGTTAAGAAATTTCTCCATGGGTGAAATTTGTAAGTAATCAGCGTTTCCATTTTCTCTTCAATTAGTGTTTGGCCAAACATTAAATAATTTAATAGTTTGTCTGATATTTTCATAAAAAAACTACATACAAAAGTTGAACACATTATCTAGATTTGGGGTTCTTTATGCTTACCTATACTTGTGTCTTCTTACGTCACCTGGATCATGTATATTGTGCAGTATGCACATCATGCGGATCTTTAACACAAATAATAAATTGTCACCGTATACCGATATCTTAATAAAAATATACATATCATTTTACCTTGGCGAATAAAAAATGATGTTACAACATACAATGTAGACATAAATAATGATGTAACATATAACATACAATGGTAAATATAAATAATGTTGTTACACATAACATTTAACAAACAAATCCTTACCTCTATGTCAATATGTCACCGTCTCACTTCACTTCTCCGTTTGGTGATATTCTCACATTTGTACTTGTTTGACTGTAACACTACTGACTAACTTGTCAGTTCAGGTGCGATGTCGAGCTTCGTTGTTTGTCGTTGTTTGTCCTGTATCCTTACAGGTGTGAAATATGTGCATGCTATGAAGGAATGTGAACATTCCCGGGTGCACGTGCATCACGTTAAAATTAAAACAGTCCGTGCATCAAACACCAAATACAACGATGTTTAACCTAAACAGAAATATAGCAAACCAGGCAGTCATACATGGCAAACAAGATAAACTGTTCCCATTCAAACGTCGGAAAGAGTCAATACCTGGTGTGCCGCCGTCCCCATACAACACAGCAATATCATAAGACGGGTTGTAGGACCCAATGTTGATAACTGTTTCGCTTCCATCTTCCAGTTGCATTGACGTAACTCTGCAAGAAAAAAACACTTATAATCTAATATAACATAGGTCCCAAATCTAATATAATATAGGGCCCAAAGAAAAAATGTTTTCCCATTTCCAATTCCATTGAAATAACTCTGTAAGAAAGCACACCAATATTCTTAAATAAATTAGAAAATAGTCACGTCCTAGTTAGTCATAGGCATGTTACGCACATATATTTTCCATAATCCCTGTCTTTGCGTTTTCAAGTTACATGTCCCAAAGCAGCTTGCCATTGTATATTTCACAAGTTGCATATTCCCAAGGGTTATAAACACAATGCTATTTGTAATAGTGGGAAATGATATTGCTCTCACGAGCGAACAATGTTATCGTACAAAAAAGATTTCAAAAGACAGCGGAAGAGAGGAAAGTCACTGAAGAGGTGGATTGACCAGATAAGAACGGATGTTTATATGTAATATATGTGTTTAAATTAAGTAAGTCGAATTACTTAAAATACACTACCTGTTTGGTGATTCTTGTGTGTAATAAGCAACACCATCTTTAGCTACAATTCCTTTTGGATTGCCAATTGTATTGTATACACTTGAGTGGTTGCCAGAGAAGTCGGTACATTTGATGTGCTTCAAATCTGTAATACCAACATTTGATATTATATAAAACGTTGCGAGCAAAAAGAAACAAGATTCAACAAGATTGCCACCAACAATATTTGATAAATTTTGTTTTTGCAAATAATCTACACTGTTCCTTCATTAACGTTCCTTCGTGTCCTCTAGTTCTTCTACCTTTGCCCAACTCCCTTCTCAATCCGTTTAGCCCATCGCGAATCAGTTGGTTTAGTAAAATAATGCTTACTTTTGTTAAAATCTTCTAAAAAACTGACTTTGGCCATTAAGTTTGGTAACTTGCGAAAGTGTTATTGTAGTGTCGGACGACGTTTGGCCTTTTTCGCATAATTTTTAAACGGATTTAGTTAAAAATAATTTAACAGTGTGTCCGATGATTTTAAAAAGAAAACACTATTGACCGACCACATCTCCACTACAAAGACACAATGGCCCGTCGAAACAAATAGCTCGAAAACGCCTGTCGATGATCGAGGCCATTGGAGAGTAACTGCTCAAAATAGCCTCGTAAGAGGAGAAGAGAAAATATCGTCACAAGTGGCTGGGGAGAGCGACAATGAAAGATGAACAAAGGTAAACAGATTATGCATTGTTTAGCCCACTGCCTTCACCTTCACAAAATTCGTCAAAAAGTGCCATGCCAGAGTGGTTCTTTTTGCGATGTACAACACAGAGTTGACTACCATTGCACACATTACTTTCTAGTCAAGATAGAGTGATGTCCATATAAATATACACTTGTACACTACAAGTATTATTTGTATGACATTTTAGGATTTATATTATGTAGGTGTCAACATCTGCTCATGGAAAAGTGGGAAAGTGCGTAAACTCCAATTTACGAGCTCGCGACATATCACGCGCGCAAGCAAAAATCGCCTAGATAATCACAATAGATAATTTATAAAGAAATTCAGTCAAGTATCCGCAATTATGTAAAAAAAATGAGAAAAAAATTACAGCAAAACTTGATAGGATAATCATACCGAACATCTATTACAAAACGTTTTTCCAAAAACGTAATGCCTTCGGTAACACTACACTCTGACCAGAGGTCTGTTGGTCATAATTACAGGTTATGTGAGCATATCGACTTGTGTTGTATATTACTTTAAAGAACTCCACTGATTCTATCAAGTTGATATTGAAAAAGTATTAATTTACACAATTCTGAAATAACAAGGTGAATATCTACACATATTGTGATCGCTTAACCATGCCTGTAATAAATAACACTTTTTCTATGATAATGTATATGTTTTTTAAATGCACACATAAAATATTAACCAGATGCAAATGATCCTATAGAAAGCTTTCACAAGTAATTACGCAAGATAAAACGTTATCAAATGTATTTGTGGTGAGTTGTGTGAGAGGAGAGCTCTCGATAAATAAAAGAGTCGGTGTCAGAGCATAGGCATACCGCCACGGCTCTAGACTCGATCCAAGGTTATGTGTCGTTTAGCTTTAATGCAATTTTTCCCACCAAAACCAGGAAGATCTGTGAAATAATTGTGGGTTTTGACATACAAGCATGAAATTTGGCACAGTTGTCAACCATGGCTAAACATTTTTCTTTGAAAAGTGTAGCAACTGCCTTGACGGCTATTAAAAATTGCTGGCAAACTTTTCAACATAGGAAATTATCCATTAGGTTATAATTACACGAACTTACCCATTTATCAAAATATCAGCCCAAAATGTTATAACCTTGCAAATAAGGTGCGTACTGCATGGAGATTAGCAGATTAGCAGATATAAGAATTCGTCGGTACTAACCAAAGTCACTCCAACAGATCATGCCTTTGTTTGTAAGCAAAGTGATTTCCATAACCCTTCGTGTTATATCAATCGTTGAGAGTTTACTTCCATCCAGGTTGGCCTTGTAGACAGTGGTGTTTTCAGCTGTTATATACTCCGCATAAAACAGCAGTCTAAAAAGGTAAACATAAGATATTGTGACAGCAATCATATGATATATCATGGAGAATTTGAGGGATCTTACAGAAACCAAATAAATGCAGTAACACACACACACACACACGCACGCACGCACGCACGCACACACAAACACTCACACATACACACACACACACCCCCACCCCACACACACACACACACACACACACAATGCATGTCGTAAGAGAAAAGTCTATACTTCAGAACATTTCTACGGGAGAGAACTCAAACTGCGGAGTCTCGACATAAAACGTATAAAAATAAATTAACTTAGATCTTAAGATTGGCTGAAAAAGTACATTACAGTAAAGAAAAAGAAAGGAAATACTAAATAAATATTGGCGATTTTTAATAATGTGTTACGTAAACAAAAACATTTGATGAATTGTGGAACACATATACATATATGGAGAGAGAAAATATATGGCAAATTAATTTAACGTATTTATTTTTTACAATTGTTTTTCCTAATTTAGCAAAGGATATCAGTAATCCGGTTGAACAAAGTTCTGGGTATGATTATTTAGGAGGTAGTATTGAATAAACTTTGTTCCTCAAACCTGATGATGAGGAAGATGTTATAATCACAGTGAAAGCGTGCACAAAAGTGAATTATTCAGACTATGAAGACATAAGTATGGATATTTTCTCAAAGGTCATATAATTTATCTGCAAACCATTCACGCACATATGTAATAATGTATTTAGATCTGGTGTGTTCCCAACAAGAATGAAAATTGCCAAAGTAATACCATTGTTTAAAAGGGTACCACATCCTTTCTTAACAATTATAGGCCAATTTCTCTCTTGCAGTAATTTTCAAAAGTCTGAAAAATGTTTCCTTTCCAGAAGGGACCACTTGGTAAACGCCAACAACATTGAATTCCAATCAGTACGGATTCCGTACGAATATGTCCACGTCATACGCATTAACGGAATTTATAGAGGAAATATCAAAAGCTAAAAATCATGCAGGTGTATTTATTGATATATGAAAGATGAAAGGTTTTCCATACTGTAGGCCACGTCAAACTTATGAAAAGTTTAATTATTATGGTGTGCATGGAGTAGCAAATGATTGGATTAAAAGCTACTTTTCGAACAGAAAGCACTTTGTAAATATTGTCTGGTGTGTCTCGGAGCTATTATATGTCACATGTAGAGTTCCACAGGGGCCTATTTAAAAACAAAATTTTTTTCCTCTGTCTCCTACGGGATTGGTACGACGAGGAGCTATGGAGGATAAGCACGTTTATGCAGGTTTGTTTTTATTTATAGCGAAATGTTACTTTTATTTCATACGAACTTAATGCTAGCAGTGAGTGAAATCCACAGAGTCGGTGTGGAAACGAAACAAGTTTTACTTCCAATGGTTTTCTTAACACTGGGAAAAAATTAGAATGAAATTAGATGATCGAAGCTGTTTGGGCTGCCTTGCACGAGTGAACATTGAATGCACATATGCTGGCTGCTTGGATGAAAGTTCTGAAAGTGGTGGTTGAGAGATAAATGTGCAGATCTTAACAATAATGCGACGTCGGACAGGGAGCCAGTGCAGTGAGTTAAGAAGTGGCGTGAGACAAACGAGGAGATGTACGCACTCCATTACAACAAATCTTTAACTGCTGCAATATTACATTTAAGAAATATATGTTTGTACGCATACATTATTGCTGACTTTAAAAAAAATCGATATTACACTCTCTGTTGTTCATCATATCTAATGGACACACCTGACTATTAAGTTTGAGAAACGCTACGCAATGTCCAATAATTATTTTTAGCAAATATCGTGTAGTTTCTAATAGACAAGTTATGTCGAAATGCCAAACAAATCCTGTAATTATTAATAAAATATGTACTAATATGTATATTTATATGGATTTAATGGTATTATTTATAAAGGCATATTTGTAACACGTTACCTCTTTTTAAAATCCACAGCCAAACCGAGTGGGAATCCTGTAGAGGCGATTATGGTTTCTACGCTTCCGTCCGTATTCACCATCGTAAGATTGTTGGCATATGTTAAGTACAGTCTCTTTTCCACCGGTTCAACAACAATTCCGTGTATCCATTGAGGGGCTGAGAACACATGAGGAAAATAGCACAATATTATATTGCTATATCTTGTGCCAACTTTTCATAACATTTACACATATTCCAAGCGGTTTGGTTTCGGCCATTCTGTAATCGATAAAGAACTGCCTTACCACGTTATACGTATAATCGGATGTGACATATTTTGACCTTTAACCTTTGCTAGCATACCTTAATACGTAAGACAGATACACACATACAAACACCGCAATAGGTAAGCATGTGTAGTATTATATTGTTTTATATAATATGCACAGCGCTAGCACCGACACCCTTTTGTAGACTCAGAGGCATCTCAACAAAACTGAAAGCCCGGTTATATAGGCCGCTTAACCTTCCAACTGCAATCTATTGTGTAGAGGCGTAACCACTGTAATCACAGGAACACAACATGTTAAGGCTTCGGAGGAGCTTTGTATGCGTGCTATCAGATGAGTTACCAGAGCTGACAGAATACAAAATAGACAGTACAGAGAAGACTCGTTCATCCCTGATTCAATCACATATATCATCAAATCAAAAAGATTCCGGTAGTGTGTGCACTCTTGAGATATGCTAACGTAATTAGTCAATCATTCAAACACGATTGCGAATTAGAAAGCGGATTAGAGGAAGGCCACTTTGGCAACTGATGACCAGGCATGAAATATTCAACTTGCCCCCAAAAATGCGCTTTGGGTTGGATCCGTTAAGTGTCGCCTGAAAGATTGCACCAGCTTCGTTCCAGTACAACAAACCGTGAACTTCATCCACGGCTACTTGCCTAATACGTCCTACAAAAGCCAAGAAACTTTTTGAGCATTCGACAAACATTTGCTCAAAAACACAAATGCTGTAGCAAAACCTATATTCTTTCAAAAAGAACACTGACAATCCTGTGCTCTAGTAACTATGCTAAAGATGTAAAAGATCATAGCTACTTTTTATTTGCCTCTCATCTTCAGAGCTAGTTTCTGTACATATCAGTCATAACTGAAAACATGTATGAGTGAGAAAATGGCAATCCATTTATTTAATACAGTAATCATAGGCATGGAATGCCGAAGAGCCCCTACATAGGAGTGACAATCACAGTTGGTTACAAGTGCCATAGTAGGGGCGTAATTACCAAGTTGATTAGCCATACACATACATGTACAAACAGAAAGTCTGTTGTACTCTGATCCCCCACCACCCCACCCATATATATATATATATATATATATATATATATATATATATATATATATAGATATAGATATATATATATATATATATATATATATATATATATATATATATATATATATATATATATATATATATATATATATATATATATATATATATATATATATATATATATATATATATATATATATATATATATATATATATATATATATATATATATATATATATATATATATATATATATACATCGCTACTAATCCATATTCCATGATATTATAATATTGTGCATTACACCATTTAACGAGAGGAAACAGACGTTTTGCTTCTCTGTAGCTACATTACCATGTGTGTCTGTAGTGACACATATAGAAACAATTAGTCCTACAGGGAGCTGGTCTGAACCAGGATGTTTGTAATCATTGATTGGACACTATGTGAACAAATAAAGTGATCTAATCATGAAGTAAAATGATATTTGTCAAAATCTGATATAAACAAACCAAATATGTATTTACAGCTGCCGTACAATCACTGGTTATACTAATATTGCTCGTGTCTCTTTCTTCAACAATTGAAGCAATGTTTCCCAAATAGCAGTAATCTTCAAATATTATCGTGACGTTGGCAAAGCATAAAAACGTTAATGCAGATGTTGTCGGTATATTGTTGGTGCAACCTTTACATCAACAACTGAAATGTAGACTGTGTATTTAACATAGTTGCATATCAAACAAATGATAATCGTTCAATAATAATAGAATACTACTAGCAACAACATTAAAATGATTATATACTTCTAGCAACAACATTAAAATGATTATATAATACGCGCAAATGAATACAGAAAACGATAATACACCATGTTTGTACTGCTGAGAACTGTTTTGTGTGGACATTGTACGGCGTGGGCACACAAGTAGCTTGCATAGTAGGAGTGTGGGCATTGTATGGCGTGGGCACACAAGTAGCTTGCATAGTAGGAGTGTGGGCATTGTATGGCGTGGGCACACAAGTAGCTTGCATAGTAGGAGTGTGGGCATTGTATGGCGTGGGCACACAAATAGCTTGCGTAGTAGGAGTGTGGGCATTGTACGGCGTGTGCACACAAGTAGCTTGCATAGTAGAAGTGTGGGCATATAATATATATACCAATAAAAGAATCCCCAACTTTAAACCTTAAACAAATGCCTAACCTAAAATCCTAATCTGTAAAAAGCAAAACCGCTCTTAGACGTAAGCAGAACAATAAAACAAATTATCCTTAAAACATTAACCCTAAAATTCCTAAAAACATGAAATGTAGCAAAAACAAACATTACCACTATTGATTATAATACCAAAACAAAAGTAATAAAAGTTAAACCTAATCAACATTCTTCAAAACACGAATGTTTCCCAACAAATCCCTAGCCATTGCATCACTAAGTATGGTTTTAACAGTAAGTCTTAAAGATAGACCACAAAAACAACAAATATAAAACCGATCCTTAAAATTATGATCCTTAAAGGAAAATCCCCAAAACACTCAACTAAGCCATAACTACTATAATACTAATGTCAAGTCCATCCCAATAATTCCTTAAAAAGCCGTAAAACTTAACCCCAAAAATCTAAATTCTACACCCTAAAAACATTAAAAACCAGAGAAAAAAATCCCGATATATAAGTACATAAAAATCTTAACTCGAAGAAATAAAAGCCTTACTCTTAAAAAAAAAAACAAACACCTAATCTTTAAAACGTTAAACATAACAATGTAGATCATAATTTAAAACAATAACATAAAACCTACGTTGAAAAATAAAACATTAGTGCAACAAATACAGCTAAAAAAAATATGTTTTTATGTACACTAAAAACATGTAGTAAAATTACTTTTTTTACATTGACTAGTATAAACGCCATCCACCTTAGCAGAAAAAAGTTTATATCAATATAATTAATAACTAGACGATTTTTTTTACTAAGTTACGGACAAAGAGTAAATTATTGAACATAGCAATAATAGCTCACAATGTTCTTTTAGGCCTTACAATATAATACTTTTTGGTACAGTTGTTATACCACATTATTGTGACTGTTGTTCTCTCCAAACTGACACGTTTTACGATAAGCCACATGAATTCATTCAAGAAAGATAACATTTAATGTTCTTATGGAAAACCACCGGTGATGAAATATGTATCTCGGAGGTATCAACGAGATAGTGTTGATGGGTCGTCAATTGGAACCGTCAATATATTATTATGTTGAGCAACAACAAGATCTTGGGCAGAACTTAACGCAAGATAAATGTGCACCTCATTACTTACTGAAACCGGTGATGAGTGCTGTTGGAGGTCCGAATGTCGGAGGTGTTGTAGAGTCGTCAACCAGAACCTTCAAGATATGTCTTGCTTGAACAACGAGTAGATGAAATAGGCTTCCGGCAGCTGGAAAGAACAATATATATACATATATATATATATATATATATATATATATATATATATATATATATATATATATATATAATATATATATATATATATATATACATATATATATATATATAATATATATATATATATATATATATATATATATATATATATATATATAAAATATATATATATATATATATATATATAAATATATATATATATATATATATATATATATATATATATATATATATATATATATATATATATATATATATATATATATATATATATATATATATATATATATATATATATATATATATATATATATATATATATATATATATATATATATATATGTATATATACATATATATATATATATATATATATATATATATATATATATATATACATATATATATATATACATATATATATATATATATATATATATATATATATATATATATATATATATATATATATGTATATATATATATATATATATATATATATATATATATATATATATATATATATATATATATATATATATATATATATATATATAATATATATATATATATATATATATATATATATATATATATATATATATATATATATATATATATATATATGTATATATACATATATATGTGTATATATACATATATATATATATATATATATATATATATACATATATATATATATATATATATATATATATATATATAAAATATATATATATATATATATTTAAATATATATATATATATATATATAATATATATATAATATATATATGTATATATATATATATATATATATATGTCAAAATCTTTAGAAAGATCGAGAAATATATATATATATATATATATATATATATATATTCATATTCTGTTGAATGTTTTTATCTAAAAGCGTACTGATTTTCAAAAAGCAGTTTAGTATCATTGAAATGTGATGATAATTGAGTAAAAAAATTATATTACTTTAGCAATCGTTGGAAGTAGAAAATGGGTTTGCAATGTTTAAATAATGTTTTATAATTTTTTAAATATAGGAGTTACTTTGACAATGTTGTGTTCATCCGGAAAAATTCCTGCGTTCAACACTTGGTTTATTAATATAGTTAATGATTTAATTATAGCAGGTTCAATTATTTTTCTTATTAAATCAAAATTGGTTCTGTTTTATATTGATTATCAATATATATATATATATATATATATATATATATATATATATATATATATATATATATATATATATATATATATATATATATATATATATATATATTATTAAACCTCCTTTACTGCTACACATTTAACCATGCAACACAAATTAAAAACAAATCATCGCCTTCAGCTTTCAATGACTCTTGCACATATGTTACATTAAATAAACAAAATTGTACAGTCTAGTTATTTTATATATGCCTCTAGTTCACAATATGTTGAATTTAAATATTGTATGGTTGTAGTTAGAAATGCTAAAATGATATTTGTCTTTGATAGACATATCATTAAACGTGTCAAAATCACAATAAGACGAGCGACGTATTATTCATAATTCATTAATCTCAGTATCATTGATATTTAGTATGTCACTTAAACTTTTGTTCTGAATACCTCCTAAATATGATAGGAATAGTTCGTCAAATCATCAAAGGCCATTTGATTTGCAGTTTTTCATAAAATAGACAGTACTTTCCATTATATTAATGTAATTTATCCGATAAATAATATTTAATATGATCTGATATATAGACATGAACAATAGTTTTCTATTAACTTCCATATGTCTTAATAACATAATGATTATTCAGGGATGGTCATCATATGATTTTGTATGAAAAAGCATAACAACAAAAAGAAAAGAAAAATGCTAACGAAGATTTGGATCATCGAAATTCCAAGGGTAAATTAAATAGTTAACTTAGATGCATTTTTGCACAAATTTAGCTTATTCCAATTTATAGCTCAATACCATCAACAACAATCACCAACAACACAAAACTAAAACAATATCGTCATGTTCATATAACGGCACATATGAGCTCGAGATTTGTATAGGCCAACGTCTCTACATCGACCAGTTTTAACGCCGTGAAAAGTTGTGAAAATGTTTATTCAGTTAATTACGCAAAGTATCCAGTGTAGGAGCTTAATATATTTTACCGTAACATTATTGTCCATTTTGTCCATAATTAATATTAATTTGTAATACGTGAATAACGTAATTAAGCATTACTGCAACACTGTACACCTATCCAAAACAAAACAAAAAACTATTGTTATTGTCACATGTATAAGACAACGTTTCTACGTTGGCGTACAATTAACGCCGTAAAAGGTATGAAAAAGTTACGTAATGTAGCAACACAAAACTTCCGATATAAAATCTTAATCACTTTCAAAAAAGATATTCACGTGAATATGCCTACATTAGTTAATAATGTCACACGCGCACACACACATAATAAAATTATGTGTTTACTAGGGGAAATTTAATAACTCTCAACGACGATAATGTTCTTCTCATTGCCTGCAGCGCATTGTCGTTTGCCATGCAGAGTGAAAGGCGCACATCACTTGTAATTTTCACAAAGAACTGTTTAACTGTTGTGCTTTGAGGCTATTCGTTCCGAAAGTCTCTATCTTCATTGTAATACTGAATGTTCGTTCGTGGGTTAGCTTCTCGACCTTGCTGTCTGGCATTATCACAGAACACTCGTCTGCTACTGACATCTGCATATCGTGGCAAGGAAACATAGTATCCGCGTTGATTACGCCTTGAACGGCGTTACTCAGACTTGTTGGCAAGTCTGCTCACCCACAACACGCCACGTGACAACCCGTCGCACATAGATTGCTTCGTGTCAAGTCTGCCCACCCACAACACGTCACGGGACAACCCGTCACACATAGATTGCTTCGTGTCAAGTCTACCCACCCACAACACGTCACGGGACAACCCGTCGCACATAGATTGCTTTGTGTCAAGTCTGCCCACCCACAACACGTCACGGGACAACCCGTCACACATAGATTGCTTCGTGTGAAGCGTTCCCCTTGCCTGTTCGTGACAATACACAATCACTCCGTTGACCATTTTCTTGACATTTGCATTTTCTCTTCGGAGAGACGATTTAATTAAAAAACAGTTTAGTTAGTTAGTGCTGTTGGAACTAACATGGCGGTAATAGTAGTAGAACTAAAATAACACCAATTCGCGAAAAGGGCATTTGTTTTCTATAGCGGAATACACAGCATCTGGCAAAAATGCAGGCCTTCGCCGCAGAATACGGGGCGTGTGACATGCATGCATACAAATGACCATACAACTAATCATAGAACTGATCATCCATCTGACGTGATATCAGCAGTTTTTTATCAGTTGGTTGTGAAAAAGATGATGATTAGGGATTACTCTGAAACTATCAATACAATAATCGATTGTAATTGTAATTTAATAATAATAATAATAATAAAGCTTACCTCCTGTATTTGTAGTCCATAAACAGATAAATGCCATGAGCAGAACCTGAGTTAAAGCCCCGGGTGGTCGCCAAGGCGAAGGACGAGCCGGCTTTCTCCAAAGGCGACGAGACATCTTCGCTCGTCTCATCGGTGATATTCACTCTCGCCCTATCTTGCAGGATAACACAAGGTGCAGTCGGATGACTTATCGCCAAAGCGATGTGTCAACAGACTGCTGCTCTTACTCTGCGAACGATGTGATAAACCGCATCATCGCATTAGACCTATCAATAAAAAAGACGTCACGAAACAACTTGGCATTTAGTGATTGGTCAGTAGGAACTAGTGACGCCCGGAGTTCGATCACTCAGACGTTTATAATTTGCTCTATCAAAAAAGCGAGATCACTCTTTGGAAACTTCTCTTTGAATATTATTATTCCACATTTCAAGCTTTTCTATCCGTGGTGGAATATTGTTAGAAAAAGATTCCCCGGGGCAAAGCCCATCCAACCGATATCAACACTTTTATTGGTGCAATCTTCCAATTAAACACTGCAACATGACGCAAAACCAATTTGGCTTCGCTTAAATTTTAGCAGAAACAGCATGCCAAAATGTTAAACCAATGTGAGTGGTCTATCAATATTATTATGACAAATTCAACAATATTAAACGGTCCCATAGCCCGGGTAATGTAACTATAATATCAATTGCTCTTTAGATGTCCCCATGTATTGCTATGACAGGTGATATTGGTTCATGCGAGTAATGATGTGGCTTTCGTTATTTTTGTAATTCCACTGACCAATTCAAATTGGGACAAAGTGTATCACATTGTTATTAATTAGATATTTTCCTAGTCTCATTTCAAATTCATTTTTGCGAAAAATCACACCGACCACAATATCCATTGCACCATGCTAGCTCGTTTGTGTGACTCTTGTATATAGGTTTTTGTTTCTGAAATCAGACAAACTATTTAAATTACTTAACATTAACTGAAGTGAAAATGGAAACGCTGAAAACTCATGAATTTCATGTATGGTGAAATTTCGTAACTTTGTCAGGTGGTTGGCGAGAGGATGGAAGTCACGCCCATGATCGGCATTGACCCGAATAGTGTTTTCCGATTTGGATATCCACTATTTTGAGCTTTTCCAAATCTTATGTAGTTTAATTCAATATGATGTCTTCTACAATAGCAATCAAGTTTGGTCTTTGAGGCAGTTTTCCTGACCTATTGAAACATGTTTCTTTTTTAAAACCGGATTTAACAGATCGTGAATGTATGAGTAGTAGAGTAGTAGTGTTATTTTTTATTGCAATAAATTAAAATAAATTAATTATAATGCTATGTATATTTTACTTAAAACTCCATTCTCAAATGACTCAGCCTATCGCAAATCCGGTTAGTCGATGTCCAAATATGTAGTGTGTGAATAGTTTATGTAACATCCGTATTCCACTTATTTTTCAAAATGACAATGTTTTCTAATGATCGAAATAATTTACTTTAATTATTAGGTCTGGTAAGGCTCAAAATAGTGGATATCCAAAATGGTAAACACTGTGTGGGTAAATGCAGATCATGGGCGTGATTTCCGTCCTGTCGCCGATCACATGACAAAGTTACGAAATTGCACCTTGGGTAATTTGTAAGTTTTCAGCATTTCCATTTTCACTTAAATTCGTGTTTAATTGACAAACCAATAAGTCATTGTTTGATAAAAACGTTATATTTCAGATTGCAGATTTATTGGATTTGTTTGCCGATTTCTTCATATGTCGTAAAACTGGCATATTTTATTTTATTGCCAAATCATCATTATCATCATCACCATGGTTGAAAGACGTCGGGATTTGAATGTTCGCTATTCAGCTCTCTTCTTCATATATGCAGTTAACTCCTCTGTATCTGTCACTCCAACATCCGATTTTTGGACCTCGACGTAGCTAAGAGTGGCCGTCATCATTGTTCCAAACAGCTCTTCATGTGTCACGTGCTCTTTCCAATGAGCATTGAATACCATTCGCAGTAGTATAGTGTAGCAGCCATTCAATTGCTTTTCCAGAAATTTGGTCAGTGTCCATGCTTCAGATCCATACAGGGGTATTGATTCCACAGTTGCCACGAATAGACGTTCCTTGAGGTTTCATGAGATACTTGGTATCAATGTTTTCTTCATTTTGTTTGCGGCAACCAAAGCAATGCCTTTTCTGATTCGTATGTCCTCCTCCGTGGAATCTACGCATGGACCTAGGTATTTACAGTCGTTCACCTCCTTCAGTGTTGTGCCATCAACGGATTCAGCTCTAACTCATCTTCTATATATATATATATATATATATATATATATATATATATATATATATATATATATATATATATATATATATATATATATATATATATATATATATATATAGTACTTATTGTCAATCTAATGAAGTCCAGATGATATTCCCCGATGCTTCATTGAGGGACACGGCATCGGAAGAGTTTCCAGACATGAAATACGACTTCAATTACGACTTCAAAATACACGCTCTGCTCGTTTCTGCAATTGAATTTCCTAATTAGTCAACTGAATGAGAACTTTGGTCGCATATTTTCGATGTTGCCAAAAACAATATTGGATGTGCTATTTTACAAATGAACTACCGCAGATAAATCACAATGTTTTGCCGCTATATTTTTACTTTACAACCAATGTCAATATCGTTAACAATTATTATTTTGATCTTAACATTATTACTGCAGTGCATCTTAAAGTGAATGTTGATTGTTCATGTAAATAAGTTGGGTAAATGTTATTCCATAAACAGTAATGGTAGATGTCTCTGAGACATCGGCATCGCCCCTGGTGGCGTTCAGTAGTAGGGGTATTCCGGGTAATGAACGATCTAACGCATATGTTTGTACAGCGTCACGCAATCTGTATTCATCGAGAAACGGCGTAAAAATTTAATATAAAAGTTTGCGGTGATGTCTCCGGACACAATATTCATTCGACTAATGGATAGGATGACGGAGCCTCGACTGTCAATTACTTTAGCGCTGCACCAAGCATTGTCACCTGTGTGTACTTATACAAGTGCCGTATAAAAAATTAATGACACCAGCCAGCTGTAGGTGCTTCCTCTATCAACATAATGCAACGCACCAAGTACGCTCATTGGTGTGTATAATTTGAAAACACGTAAACGCACGATGATTAATTCGCACATTAACCGTGTAATGAAACACGAATGCAGTCTGGCAATGCGATGTGTGCCAAGTTTATTCGGTATAACTTTCGTTACGCTTTCGATCGGTTGATAGAAAATATTTACTTAAATCGTTTTTCTATATTCGTGTTGTATTTGTGATGGCAGTAATACCGGCAGCGGTGCCATTAATAGTACATTACTGTCAATCCATGGACGTCGAGGTGATATTCCCCGCTGGTTGATTGAAGGACTCGGTCTCGGAAAAGTGTCGTATTGAAATACGACTTCAAAACATGCTCACTGTTCTTTTCTTCTATTGAATTACCCGCGTTAGTCTACTGAATGCGTACTTTTGAAGCATATTTTCAATGTTGCCAAGAACAATATTTAATGTACTGCTGAACTACTGCACATTAATCACAATGTTATGCTCTCTTTATTTTTACTTTACAAACCATGGTGATATCACTAACATTTATTTGACCTTAAAATGATTACTTCAGAGGAGTTTAAATGGTGTGATGTATGTGTTAAACATATAAATTATTCGGGTAAACGTTACTCCAGAAACAGTAATGGTGGAAGTATCTGTGACATCGGCATCGCCCCCTGGTGGCGTTTAGAGATAGCGATGTCCAGTGAATGACCGAGCTGTCGCGCCACTTTGTACAGCATGCGCTTTGATAATGGGGAAACCCTCCGCTAAGCCTTCACCAACATAATGAATATTACGTATCATTACGTCGTAACAACTGAATATCAAAGTCTGAGGTGATGCCTGCGGAGGTGACATTCATTCCACTAATGCATAGGACGGCGGAGTCTCGCCTATCGATTACTATTGCGCTGACAACAGGTAAACGCACTATGGTTAATTTGGCACTTCAACTGTGCATTGAAACACGAATGCCGTCTGGCAGCGCGATGTTGATTAATTTTAGTTTATTCAGTAAAACATGACGCTTTGGATCGGTTGTGCCAAACCTTTAACAATTTTCTCAGCTATAGTTATAGGCTGCAAAGCCCTGGGCCTCAGAGAATGTTCAAAGCATTTGGAGATCTGTGAAGACACTTTTTATTTCAAAAGTTAAGTAAGTGAAGACACTTTTTATTTCAAAAGTCAACTTTTTCGATAAAAGGTGGATATTGTATCTATAATTAACGGAGGCCTTCGCTGGCGACGGATACAATTTTCGGAAAAGATGGGAATTTTGTTTATAATTAAAAAATTTTATGAAAACATGCGTCACATTCGTGACATGCGTGAAGGTGGGTAGCGCTGGTGATGGTGGTAGTAGTTGTTGTTACTGCCTTATCATTAGTAGTAGGTAGTAGTTGTTGGTGTTGTTGTTGTTACATTAGTAGTACTACAGTACAACATCGTAGCAGTGGCCTATTGGTTCCCTTGCTGACGGGTGTGGCAGGGGCCTCCACATTTCACCTTCCACTTTTTTCTGGACTAATGTGCCACCTCCCACTACTTTTAAGAACAACCGCCACAACTCCCACTTACTGCCAAATCTCCGTCTTTATTCGGAACGTAATTAGTAGAGCAGGAAGATCCACAATTGACATGTTATTCTCTTTATAAAAGACACGTAGGGAACAGGGGAAACACTAGACATCGCCTTTGTCGATTTGCTAATGGCCTTAGACCAGAAAGCGACTCTTCATATTTTCAACACACACACACACACACACACACATACACACACACACACACACACACACACACACACACACACACACACACACACACACACACACACACACACACACACACACACACAAACACACACACACAAACACACACACAAACAACACACACACAATCACACACACACACACACACACACACACACACACACACACACACACACACACACACACACACACACACACACACACACACACACACACACACACACACACACACACACACACACACACACACACACACACACACCTAAACACGCGAAATGTAAACGAAGTCGAAGGCCGACACCAGTAAAGTTCTGCTTGAACACGGGATGTCTCAATACGATAAAACAAAAACAACGACATTTAATACAATCATAAAAGAGTGATAATGGGGCCGTTCACCACATCGCGGACAGAGCAGTATTTTATGCGTGGACGATTTATTGGAAGAGGACAACAGAAAAAATAATGTATGTGGTTATTATCAATTTGCTAACCCATAGGAATTACCGGAGTGTTTACACTATGAACATTTAGTATATTATGCATTATATGAATATAATTATAGTAAGTGAACAGTATATTATATTGTTATGCTATTAATTATTTAATATGCAATTAGATAATTACGGAAATACGCGGATGGTCATTCGGTCTCGTGCATTTCCTAGTCTGGTCTTGGCTGTGTGGATTGATTCTTCGAAACCAATTTGGTTTGCGACCACATCGGTATATGAACATTAATCCTACCCTAAATTAATAATGGATTCGTAAAATGTTGCCTTGTAATACAAGTTTGCTGAGCTATAGTTACGACATGTTTACGTACATGTAGCAATAATCCGTAGTATACTTGAAAACTTGAGTTTCAAAGTCCAGGATATTTCAGGCCCACCAAAAGCCTCCAACTGCACCCCCTTGAGGCTCACGAAAAATCTCTAACTGCACCACCTTGGGACATCCAAATACACCCCCTTGACGGGCCTTGAGGGTCACCAAAAAACCTCCCTCTGCACACCGTTGGAACCTCCATCTATCCCTCCCATTGAGGCTCACTAGAAACTTCAAACTGCACAACAAACCTACAATCCGTGATTTTCTTCTTTTTCTGTGAGTTTAACAACAAATCCGCTAGGGTTTTCAAGTATACCACAGTGATAAATTTGAAATTTCGTTTACGCTCAATTTTGTGTCATTCATTAAGTAGTGGAAATATATATCAAAACTGGCTAGTAAGCGTGTTAGCTTGTGCAAAATGATGTGCATATATACCATGCCTAGCCTATGTCTATGAGCCCATGTTACTGAGCTTGTAAACCACCATGCCCTTGCCATGGTCATGGCGTTGTTATTCTCATTTTACTGTTATATTTTAACAAATGAATACCTACAATGATTTTAATGGTGCTACAGTTGTTTTAATAAATCATCGAGGTAAACATGCCACATTGTTTGTTCTTTCAATGAATTTTTTTTTTATTCCAAATGCCTGGAATGCATGAATACTACAGGTCTACACAATCCCATTTCAGTTGTCTTGAGGTGGTCAGGTGGGATCAATCAGTCATCAATTCAATCAGTCATTTATTTCATACAAAACATCAATAAAAAATATTATACATCATGTCAACATAACAATGAAAAAATGTAGTAATACTACACTGTACTAGATTACAAAAGTGTATAAACTGCAAGTACCCATTTCATGCACAGTGCAGAGGAGTTGTAGACATACCTATTTCCAGTACTTTGAACAAAGTTGTTCGTGTATGCAGTTATCCTGCATAAAAAAACAGCTTGCATTAATACTTTTTTATAATCTGAATATTACAACAATCAATGCTTGAATAGCATGCGTAAGACTACCACTACATTTCATCTCGGTAGGCTGTGCAAAATGCTAAATGCAATGTAATAAGAAACGATAAAAAGCTGCACAACTGGCTTTTCTATAATTAGCCCACACTGAACAAAAATACACTGTATGGAATTTACTGCAATATATTTAAGTTGCAAAGAGCTTGTTCTTCACCTTCGTTGTACAGAAGTAGAATTGCCTCAGTAGAAACAATATTACATCTCCACTAAAGACTTCTTTGTATTTGATATCATTTTCATCACAAATTATATGTCCGAGATATTCATAATTGCATTCAATACTACGTCATCAAGCTTAATATCAATCAAAGAACATTACCTGAGACCTTACTCTACTAAAGAGTATATCGTTGTCAGTGTAACATCCTTGAATATAAGAAACATCTAACAATCTTTGCATCCCCTAAGTTTATGGAACAAGCATGAGATGACTAACAAAATCCACTCAGGGCAGCTCAGCATCCGCTTTTCTTTCGAAATTAGACAAATCATGACAAGATAATATTCTACAAATTAATAATAGAATATTCAGTAAATACGATGTTTATTATGAACTCAACAGTTAGAAATACATTTAATTGATACATGTTAAAATTATGCCTATGAAATTGTCACTTGATCCTCACTTGTCGGTAGGTATGTTTTCAGTTCTATGCTGCCTTGCCCATATAAGATCATGTTCATGAAAGATTGCTCTCTCACATCAAGTGTACCCACAACCGTATTCAGTGCGATGATGCAGGGAATTCTACATGCTATATACACACTGTGAAAACGGTCTTCAAACAAGAGTTGAAGACAATGTGTTTCCTCAACCCAAAGTTCATCTGCTGCAGCGATACTGAAATGTAAAATAAAAAATATATAATCTACTTTAAAATGTATTACTGTGTTCACACATGTTTTCTTACAAATAAAAACATTCAAATATAAAATATGCATAGATAATTTGCAATTTGAACCCAGTGGTTGGCTAAGAACTTATGTTTTAACAATGAGTCATGCTGATTAATGCAATGTTGTATTCATGACACTTGAGAAACCCACAATACTGCCACCTTACAAAAACATTCTTGAAAATACCTCAAACATACAGGCAATTCCACAAAATGGGCATAATGGCACATTATTGAGATAATAACATATTCGGCTGACGCAACTAAAACGTACAAACACTTTATAAAACTTAACTAGAGGGCACCAAATTGTCAGTGCAAGTGTTGTATTGAATTTAAGGGAGTGTGTAGTGTGTGTATACCAGACAAGGAACAATTAACTTTAAAAAGGTAGTTACATTACCATTAATTACGATATTTCCCAATAAAATTATTTAACCTCACACCAATTCAGGAAATTGAAACTTCAATTTCATTAAAGTTACACTCACATTTATGTTGGTAAAATTGCCGATTAGATGCAAGTGGACTGCTATTTTTGAGTTGATGGAAGGCATCATTCAAAGCACTTTACTTGTCATTGTTTACACATTTAATAACATCAAATGCTATAAAATAATAAAAAACACAATTCATGCCAATTTTCCTTCAGTCCCAATTTGCCCAATGCGGTTTTCTGGCTAATTAGGGGTTTCCCAGTTTGTCTTCTGACCAATCAAGATCAGTCGCTAGGATGCGCAGAAGGTTGTACCGTTTATGCTGTCGTCTGTTTTAAGACAATTTCTTCTTTCTGTTGCTAATCTATACTTGCGGATGTAACGTCTTTTGTATCTTCTTGTACTATGACAACTGTTTTATCAAATATTTTTTCAACTTTTATCCCTGAAATTTATGAGTGTTTACGATTGACAGGGCGATAATACAATTTCGGTTCGTCGGACGGACCTCGCCCTATATTGTTCGCGCCGGCTGGGTTCTCAGCAGACTAAAAGGCAAGGATAGACCCTTATTAACTTTATACTAATAAGGTTATTTCAACAAGACGTTCTTTTATACCCAGTGTTGCCATGGTGTGAAGACCTCTCAAAATTCTTTGTACGGGCACAACGTCTTAATTGTCACTCTGCATCCACCATTACGGTGCCTATACGGTTTTAGTGCTGTTGACCTATGCTGAGCGCGAAAGGTTTTTACAGTTTATTTTATTGCCGATGTTAAACCGTCATTTTTAGATGATATATATTGCTATCTTTCTATACATTTTTCATCATTTGAGGACAATAGACTATTATTAAGATAATGTCGCCGCCGCTATATCTTTTGTGTGTTTTATTTGTATCATGTTCAGTGGCTTCGAGAGGTGATGATTTTGCCCTGTGCATGCCACTTACCCTCCAACCGTCGGCTGTCATCTCAACATTTCCCCAACCTACGATAATACGAAATTATTTGTCCTTTTTACACAGCTTGTTATGTCTTAACCTTTGTTTTAATTGCAAGTTACTGCCAATCCCCCGCTCTACGCCTACATTTAAATTAGCAATAACTCTACTGCTAGCGGGCGACGTAAGTCTAAATCCAAATTTTTGCTTCCTACTCCCAGTAGTTTCTGAGATTAATAGCTTTGTGACCTTCTAGTGCAGCGGTTCTTAGTCCCCAAGTCATTTACAGTGTTCCGTGTTCAGCAAGTAAGTTTAATAAATGTTCTAATTTATTTTAGTTGTACCTTTTTGTGTCATCATTTTTATTTGATCATTTATTTAGCTCCACTTAGTTATCAGTACTCAAACTTTCCTAAAATTACATTAACGGATATCTAACGTCACAAAATATTGTTTTCTCAGAAGCTACTAAGAGTAGGAAGCTAACGTGTGACATTTGGGGAATATCTTGTATAACTATTTAAGAGATGTGAAGACATAGAGTCTGAACTATATAATGATTTGATGTAAAATCAACTGTTGACAGAAAAAGTTCATCATGAAGAAATGTCCTAATAAAGATGACAGTTAGGACACATAACCTATAGTAATAGCATTGAGACGACACCAGTTTGAAGAATCATGAATTATATCAACATTGTGGTATGTGCACGTGAATGGTTCGTTGGTGTTAAAATCGTGCACAATTGAAGAATATAGTTCACCGTCACAGATTTCCAAATGGATCATGAAATTCTGCACACATAAACTACAAATCACTAGCTTTAAAGTGAGACCAGTTTAATTTAATATGCCTATATCTCCGAAACTAGTGTGGAAAAGAAAGCTAACATTTATTTTTTTTATTTGGGTATTTGGTCCTCACCCCCTGTACTCTCTAAAGATTTCCATTGTATGTGTCCATGACTAAAATCTCCCATTATGATACATTCCCCTTTACTAACTTCCTTTATAGCATTTTGTGTTATCCCCTTCGTTTATGTTTGGACTTCGGTAAACTAATCCAATAGTTAATTTTGTATTTCCTGAAACTATTTTACACCAAACAGGTTCATCGCAATCTGATTCATTTTCTAATTTTATTTCATCAGCCTGAATAGATTATTTAACATATAAAATAATTCCCCCTCCCCTTCTTCCTATTCGATCTTTCCTAAACATTATGTATCCTGTCAATCCTAATTCAGCATCTGTTATATCTGTGTTGGCCCATGATTCGATAATACCAATTATGTGAGGGTCAATATCTTCTACCATAATAGTTAATCCTTTTTTCTTATTTACTATACTCCTACACTCGTTTGAAGAATCACTAATCATATTAACATTGTGGTGTAGCACTTGGTTATGTGCTCGTGAATGCCTCGTGAGTGCTAAAATCATGCGTCACTGAAGAATTAAGTTCACCAGTAATTATGAATGGATCATGAAATTTGGCACACAAATTACATACCATTATCTTAAAAATAAGACTGGATTCATGATTTTTGAAATGTGGCCACACTGGGTTTTGCTCCATTAAAAATGTCCCCTAAATTATTTTTCCCTGAGTTCACAATATAAATGTTGCTCCATAATTAAGTTTACCAACGAATCAACGATGCACCCAATTTCACATTTTAAAATATGTCAACATTCCACTGTTGTCTTATTATACAGTGTGTTATTCTATATTTGCTAAATAGTTCCTCATATATTTATATATATATATATATATATATATATATATATATACACATACATATATACATATATATATATATATATATATATATATATATATATATATATATATATATATATATATATATATATATATATATATACATATATATATATATATATATATATATATATATATATATATATATATATATATATATATATATATATATATATATATATATATATATATATATATATATATATATATATATATATATATATATATATATATATATATACGTCCATCATGTTTACCTAATTTATTTAACTCATTAATTTCATAAACTATGTATTTTTTTAAGTGCGCTATATAAGTGTACTTATTATTATTATATATGTGTGCGTGTGCGTGTGTACTGCGACCAAGCTGAAGTTATTGTAAATTAAATAAATGGTGATGTATTAATATTGAGTGATGTCTGGGTGTGATGCTGTTTTAATAATCTGAATAATGCTAACTAAAAACACGCTACTTTTCCTGAAGAATTCGTTATATGCTGCACGCGCATGTGTCTTATTTTGTGTTTAACTTAATACTGATTACGGGAGGTAACAACCGCTGATCTCTAAAAGAAATCAGTGGTATCAACAGATACATAATAGTAACACACTTTGTGACAAAGTAATAATATTTTTTTTAGGTCATTTGTATTAGATTCGACAGTACGCTTTAAATTATGCGTCAATACTGGTGTTAACGTAATTACTGTATTTAAAAAGCAACTGGTATTAAAATAGCGCCGTAAATCAGGACAAAGTCCATTCAGAATAAAACAAATACATATAAAAATATAACACAATGATAATATGAAAAAACTAATTATTTAAGAACACGACATGTCACATATAGCAAAAATATCATATCTTAATTGTAATGCGTTTACAACATATCATGATTATTTCGCCTGTTGTAGTAGAAGTAGGAGTAGCAGTAATGTACCATCCAGCGTCACGTTCAACTTCACATCCAAAGTCACATGCATCGCAATGCAACATCCAAAGTCACATACAATATCACATTGAATGTTAGCGTCATTAGTATTACCCTATTAAACACCACAATGTGACATCCAATTCGACACCCAATATCACTTCCAATGTTAGCGTTACTATTATTCTCCAATTATCCACTACTGCCACATCCGTCTAAAATGTATAAATGGTTAGCATCATATTTGGTTGATGTAACAATTTACAATATTGTTGTATAAAATTGAGGCATTTAATTAAATGCACCCGAGCCAGCGTCGGGTCAATATGTTGGCAACGTCGGAATCATTTACCAACGTTGGGTCAGCCAACTACCAAATCAGTTATTACTATATATATATATATATATATATATATATATATATATATATATATATATATATATCTGACGCGTATGGTCAGTTTCAAAGAGTAATTAAAAAAACGCACATCGTCAACCGTCCGACCGTCCACAACCAGTTAAAACTAAGTTCCCGAAGGTACGAAAAAGAACTGAATGCTTGTAATATTATTGTTAGCACAGCGACTGACAAATAACCGTTTTGACATGTCGATATGCCAGTAGCCATCTATGGCGCGGAAGCTTTAACGCTGTGATCGCAGGAGTCACTATCCATGCTCGTCGTCGGGGAGGGGGGCTTCGTAGTTTCAAGCAAATCCCCCTTTTTGAAATTGGTGTTACAGGGCAGATGGATGACAAAATATCAAGATCAAAGACGACATCCATCACAGATGTCATCAGACACAACATATTCTGGTAGTCTGGACACGCTAGCCGTATGGAAAGAGACAACACCGTTGGGCATACAACACAAATTTCAAAGGACAGCAGAAAAAAGGAAGGCCACGGAAGAGGTAGAGTGACCAGATCAGGAATGGCACTGGGCTCCCGCTTTTGCCAGCCGAGATACAATGCCATATATAAAACGGAATGTATGTCCTATGCACTTAAGTCAAGTAAGTTGGCAGCCCTTGGCTCATTAATTCGTGTATCAAGCACAAAAACACAATAAACAACACAACAATGTGCAAGAGCGTTACAATGGTGGAGGTGTCGTGGCGATCGTTACGCTCGCTATTAAAACATGTTTTTTTTGCTTCTAGTTGTCTCTATCAAGCTGATAGCATTGACTGCTATGCTAGTTTTGCATCAATGACATATGTAGTGCCGAGCGAAAAGTCAACTTGGTGAGAAAAAAATACGTATACATAGTAGGTGGGGGGTCTTTCTTAAAACAAACGTACTTTTAGGTGGGGTGTACAGGCCAGCGTTACGCCGCGTGACAAGTAGGGTGGGGTCTCAAAAAAAGTCAAAAATAGCCTGACGCATTGTATGGATAGCCCCGTACAAACCATGAAAGGCGTTGGCTAGGAATATCACTTCGACTTCAGACTCAATCGAGGCAAGGTCTGCCCTCTCCTTGAGAGCATAACAGTATTTCCGTTTCCGTGCCTGGGACCAATTTACTTGCGACCGCATAAACTTGTAACATGAACGTTTTCCGTCGTTGGCCTGTAGACATTTGATACCTGCAAAACACGTTCCGTTATCTACATGTACATATGTGCTCCACAGCCAGTAACACTGCTACAATCGAAACATATTATATATTATTACAGATATGCATGCATATAAGCAAATACATGCGTTTGAGAAACACACTTGGCCCATCTGAGAAAGCAAACATATAACAATGAAAACAAGTCAGTACAATTATACATCTTCGTACTGTCTTACAGTTATTGATATCACTGGCTCCTTGCAAATGAATGGTCAACATGTTGCCTTATTTGTGTAAGTTACATGTTATCTACCACAGCGATATTTATAATTGTTAAGAACACCTTAAAATTTGTACTGCAAAAAAGTAATGCTTTGTTATGCTGCAGTGTGCGAGATGGTCTCCCAGGGTAATATAACGTAAACACGTCTACCATATACCATAAGTTTGTGAAATGTTGGTTTAACAACGTTCTTGGAGTCTTCATAATGATATGATGACTGGGAGGGAGGCAGTCTAAAAAGTTCATATGGTAGAAGCTGTGACTGCTTGCTGATAATATAGCATACGTGCGTGAACATAATGATTTCTGGAATACAGCAGGAAGTTGAACGCTGCCGAATATTTTTTTC
>BSQZ01000069.1:2982500-3037500 GCA_033239005.1 Lamellibrachia satsuma | reverse complement strand
TCTCCAACTTGTCTGTCCCGTGGTCTGTATTTCCAGATCTCAACTTGTCTGTCCGTGGTCTGTGTTCTCCAGGATCTCCAACTTGTCTGTCCCGTGGTCTGTATTCTCCAGGATCTCCAACTTGTCTGTCCCGTGGTCTGTATTCCCCAGGATCTCCAACTTGTCTGTCCCGTGGTCTGTATTCTTCAGGATTTCCAACTTGTCTGTCCCGTGGTCTGTAAATGACAGGAGCAAAGAGGGTGGGTAGGATGAGGATGGATGATACGAGGGAAGAGATCGGGATGTAGTTCAGATTAACGGGAAGAATAGAAAGAAGCCGGGCTTTACATAAAGTAAGTCATGCCATTTTTTTTAAATCCCCACCCCCTTGATACGCTTCGTACCACTGTCCTGTACATTTCCAGAAAAAACTACGCGGGTTTTGAAAAAGTTTTCCCCAACTATTATGCATATATATTTTATTATACATTTTCACAAAGTTTGCAGACTTTTCGTGCGCCATTACCTACTTCACAGTTGCATGGTAGAGTCCGCTTTCCTGTTCCGTTCGAATTCAGTTGAAATATACCCGAAACTGGTATAGTAGTCAATACCTTCAGTCAGATAACGACAGATAGACGAGCAAAAATTTTTTTTAATAACGAACGTAACGATCGCCAAGACACCCCCTTTCATGCTGTAAATATTTTGTCAATATGCATTCCCAAGTGAAGCATCTCATCCGTTAAACAGTGGATTCATTTGTAGTTATCATTGTGGGTACTCAACAACGTATATTTCCACCATGCGTGGAATCGTTTTCTGGCACTGGCGTTAGTTAGAATGTCTTGGTGTCTCACCTGAAAGACATGTGTCCATGTTCTTTTCAATATATTAAGCAGCTTGGCTGGTACACTATATGCAACGCTTCTTATATAAAGGAGTGAAATACCAGTCCAATGGTTCAGTACAAAAACATCCTTACTACTAAGGTACCTTATAAAGTTGTACGTGATGATTACCGCACGTTTTATTGGAAATTTGTATGATCAACCGCATTAACATGTATCTTTACGTGCAGACAAATCGACATAAGTTTAACCTGTCATTTCATCCTCATCGTAAAGATTCGTACAAAACGTGCGACACATTTAAGGTCAAAAATCGATATGGCGGATAGTGATGACGAGAAAAGTGTCTTGGTGGCTGAGCTAAAGATCCATCATCGTAAAAGATTCTTGGTGGATGAGCTAGAGCAACATCATCGTAAGAGTCTTGGTGGCTGAGCTAGAGCTCCATCATCGTAAAAGAGTCTTGGTGGCTGAGCTAGAGCTCCATCATCGTAAAAGAGTCTTGGTGGCTGAGCTAGAGCTCCATCATCGTAAAAGAGTCTTGGTGGCTGAGCTAGAGCTCCATCATCGTAAAAGAGTCTTGGTGGCTGAGCTAGAGCTCCATCATCGTAAAACAGTTTTTCTGGCTGAGCTAGAACTACATCATCGTAAAAGTGTCTTTGTGGCTGAGCTAGAGCTCCAACATCGAAAAAGAATGTTGGTGGCTGAGCTAGAGCTCCATCATCGTAAAAGAGTCTTGGTGGCTGAGCTAGAGCTCCACCATCGTAAAAGAGTCTTGGTGGCTGAGCTAGAGCTACATCATCGTAAAAGAGTCTTGGTGGCTGAGCTAGAGCTCCATCATCGTAAAAGAGTCTTGGTGGCTGAGCTAGAGCTCCATCATCGTAAAAGAGTCTTGGTGGCTGAGCTAGAGCTACATCATCGTAAAAGAGTCTTGGTGGCTGAGCTAGAGCTACATCATCGTAAAAGAGTCTTGGTGGCTGAGCTAGAGCTACATCATCGTAAAAGAGTCTTGGTGGCTGAGCTAGAGCTCCATCATCGTAAAAGAGTCTTGGTGGCTGAGCTAGAGCTACATCATCGTAAAAGAGTCTTGGTGGCTGAGCTAGAGCTACATCATCGTAAAAGAGTCTTGGTGGCTGAGCTAGAGCTCCATCATCGTAAAAGAGTCTTGGTGGCTGAGTTAGAGCTACATCATCTTAAAAGAGTCTTGGTGGCTGAGCTACAGCTCCATCATCGTAAAAGAGTCTTGATGGCTGAGCTAGAGCTCCATCATCGTAAAAGTGTCTTGGTGACTGAGCTAGAACTAGAGCTAGAGCTCCATCATCGTAAAGCTGAGAAAGTGGGGCAATCAATGAGGGGTGAAAAGGAACAATTAGAACAGGGCCAAACTTATGAAGCATTTATATTTGATCTGGAGAAAACTCTTCCAACACCCTGAATTCCAACTGGGATAGTTTACTACAAGAGGCAACATTGGACTTACAACCTTGGTATACATTCTCTCCGTGACAACACAGCATCCATGTTCATGTCGCAAGAGGGTTGCGCAATGAGAGGGGCAAACGAAATTGGTTATTGTGTATATAAGCATATTCAGAGGCTGTCTGGGGGGGGGTGATCAAAGTCAATGCTTATAGTGATAGCTGTGGAGGCCAAAACAGAAATATTAAAATGGCCTTGTTTTGGTCCCATATAGTGGCAACCTTGCCCATCACTGAAATCAACCATAAGTTCACGGTGTCTGGTTATAGCCTTTTGCCAAATGATCAGGATTTTGGTGTAATAGAGAAGAAAAGAATTAATGCTGCTCACATTTATGTTCTCAGCGAATGGATGGATTTATTTGCTGGTGCAAATAAGAAAAATCCTTTTGAAGTTGTGAGAATGACCACATCAGATTTTCTGAATTCTGATGGACTGGCAGATCTTGTTGTAAACAAGAAAAAATTATTGATGGGGGTGATGTCCGCTGGTTGAAAATCCAGTGGATATGTTTAAAAAAGAGAAACCATTGAAGTCTCTTAAGTACAGCTGTGATGAAGACGATCCGTTCTTTGAGCTTGAACGTTCCCGAAAGACAAGGGGACAACGCTTAGATATTGGCCTGAAAAACATTGTGCTTCTTCAAATGTACAACGGCCCAGTTAAAATCAATCCTTTGAAGCTGAAGGACTTGTTGGACTTGCTTACTTTGATACCTCCAGTCCATCATGACTTCTAAAGAAGTCTAGCACACAGTGAAGATGTCCCATTGTTGCACCCAGATGTCACAGGATATGAAACTGAGTAGGACGACACAGGCTAATACTGATTGGCCATTAAGTTTTGTCAAGAACTAAGCGTTTCAAACACCAGTTTACATAGTTAAGTTGGTTAAGTATGCAAATTCTCAAGGTCTATACATATATATATATATATATATATATATATATATATATATATATATATATATATATATATATATATATATATATATATATATATATATGTATATATATATTGTGTGAGTCAAGCAGGCTACAAAAACATTTTACGACAGTGCGAAAAAGTCTCGCGTTGGCAGTGACAGGACCAATAGTATATAATCTCATATACCCTGTAGTACCTAATCAAGCAAGTTTTGACAGTTGTCAACAAAATGCGAAGGTCATTAAATGAATACTTTTTTATGTGCGCCTATTGAGTAGGATGCCACAATTTGCATATGACTTTTAATGAAAATAAAATTTAGGACGTCCCCAAATTTGGTGCAAGGACGGCTCAAATCGCATTACACTTCACACCCATGGAATACCTTTCCATCCCAACACCAAGTAGACTTAATAGGAAGAACTAAGCGACACAGCAATTACTGCACGAATAATATTCGTTTACGTATCCACCTCTGTCTATAGCTACGTGAACTGGGACAATGTGGAGAGAACGAAATTACCCAAGCTTCGAAACAACAGCACGAGGATTCAAACCCGGGTTCTCTCCATTGATAGTCCGTTGTTTTAACCGTTAAACCACCGCACACCGCAACTATAACTTTCTGTATAATTATAATACGCACTTCCACCCTTCATTTGTTATTTAGAGGGCCAGGTGCGTATCATACATGGTAATAAGGCTAAAAAACAATTTCCCGGACTGAATACGGAATTGGATTGCCACAAGATACTGTACCGTGAGGCTTCATCACTGATAAAACCGAATACCTACAAACTGGAGAAGCCAAATCTTGTATTGTCGAAGAAATGTTGTATACGTAAGAAGCGTAAATGTGGCGGACAAACTGTGTAACTACAAATTGTGATAAATTTATATTCTGGAACGCACGTACACACAATGTTCTATTAGTGCTAGGCCAGTGCTGGGTCACTAGAAAACTTGATCAAAGATCACCGTCATCTGAACACTTATCTTTTTACAAATTCTTTCCCTCATTAGCTTTCTAACATATTCATCTATTGACAAATCTTACATTGTATATCGAATTCGTTTAGATAGCCTAAACATTTTGTTTTGATTCGCCTCTGAACTCGGATTTCCGGCGAGGTAGTTGCTATAGACGTTTTCATACTATTACTATAAACCCAGAGTCAATTTAACATTGTTAATTTAAGTGTTGGCTTCTGTCGGACATCAAAAGTTGAACTTGCATATGACTGGTGGCTGTGACTGAGTTATCCGAGTTAGTATATGGCACACGCATATACACGCGGTTGGTCATCGGCAAAATCCGACAATTTCATTTAACATTTCACAGCACGTTTAAATTGAATTAACACGCATGCCGAGTGGATTTCGTGAAAATTGCGTACCACGTTTTTCATAAAACACATCAAAAACCGATACCCCTCAGTTTCGACTAAGCCCAGTAACTGATTTTGAAATGGTGATGCGTTCTGCAGAATAATCAGTGTACTGATACGCGAGCGGTTAGCGACTGTTCGTTGTCATCAAACGAATCAGTTAATACAGTGGTACAGAAAACATTAACTTTACTATCTTATCTGGTGCAACAGTGCTCGGAAAAAATCATACATCATGCCCTAACCTAACTTTCTTACGAATTATTTATGTAACAGCGATTATTTGACTCTCGCTCGGCATCGTGAATTCACCGAGAAGAGAGTCTAGATGCGGAAGCGTGGTCTCGTTGTTCCCCAACGTCACCACTCCATTTTGTGTAGGCGTTCCCGTGAAACGTCAACAGCTAATCGGCGTCATTATCGAGGGGTTACACTAAACATGACATTGTTTTGTATGATTTAACTTTTCAGTCGGACAATTGTGTCAATATAATGAAAGTTTAAAATGAATTCCAACTGTATTGTATAAACTAATAAAGTTCATTGTTATTTTATGAATTAGCCAAATGCCCGGAAGAGATCTTAATTCGCTATTTATGTATGCGCCCAGAATCTGGGCGCATGCATAATTTCCGTCACAATGAGAACCCCGCTCTGCATCCAGGCGAAGATGTGTGCGACAAACGGTGGCGCCACAGCGCGGAGCCTGGATACTCGAGGCTAAAACCGCACTAGCTGTCACAATTCAGTGGCGCCACTTAGCGAGTATCCACGTAATGAAACTCCCATAGCGGACACTTGCCTTTAAGCGACACACTGCCATTGGTCAGTTCCGATGTTGTCAGCTATGGACTGGTATTACCGTACCACAGAAAGATGCAGTTACCGTGACTACAGAAGCAACTTGTGTCATGATCACATTTATCAAAATATCTTACTCTGGCGTAACAATGAAAACGACCACCTACAGCCGCCAAACATCTTTTCATAGATCTACAGTACATATGCACATGTCACGTTGTGTTCAAAAACTTCCATGCAACGATAAAAATTTACCAAAATTTTAAAAAAGTATTGTATTTAAAACTAATAACGCGGTGATGGTAGAATTATCTGTATCAGAATATTGCATTAATACATATTTGCAAAAGAGACATTTAAACCCTCATAGAAATATTGAATTATATCCGTCCGCGTTTAATAACATGGACCTTTTGGGTATTTATCTAGCATATCTTAACTTTAATGCGTTCACAACATGTCATGATTATTTTTCGCTTGTTGTAGAAGTAGCAGTAGTAGTAGTAGTAGTAGTAGTAGTAGTAGTAGTAGTAGTAGTAGTAGTAGAAGTAGTAGTAGTAGTAGTAGTAGTAGTAGTAGTAGTAGTCGTAGTAGTAGTAGTAGTAGTAGTAGTAGTAGTAGTAGTAGTAGTAGTAGTAGTAGTAGTAGTAGTAGTAGTAGTAGTAGTAGTAGTAGTAGTAGTAGTAGTAGTAGTAGTAGTAGTAGTAGTAGTAGTCGTATTAGTAGTAGTAGTAGTAGTAGTAGTAGTTGTTGTCGTAGTAGTAGCAATGCAACATCCAATGTCATATACAATGTCACACTCCTGCCACATCCGTCGAAAATGTAATAAATGGTTAGCATCATATTTGCTTGATGTAACCGTGGTATTACATTGAGGGTTTTAATTAATGCATCCGAACTAACCATAAAACAAACCAATATCCCCAACTAAATGTTCTAACAAATGTGCATGTATGTGCGCGTGCAGGTGTGTGCGCGCGCGTGCGTGCCTCCTATGTCAATGGGCGTGCGTGCGAGCGGTCATGGGCGCATACAATAGTGCCTGTGTAAACCGGACTGTGCGGTAGATGGAGCCAGCAATTCGTACTATTAAAGAATTCTTGTGTAACGTGTAAGGTTTGGGCCCTGCAAATCAAAGTGGAGATGTCTTCTAATCGCAATGCGTCATCTGTTCATATGTTGCGCTTCTTGCGGAGATGTACTAGTGATACAACCTCTCCATTGGGCTCAGTTATCAACAGCCACAACTTGAGTCACGGCCTTTATGCAGACGATACACGCGCATATCCACATTTCTTTGGCAATCCCACATAAGCATTGCTCCCAAAATCAGTTCAGCGACTATTTTCACTACAGCTTCCATTGGATGGCTGAGAACAGTTTAAAACGAAATGCGTTCCAGAAGTAGCATGGCAAAATTAAAGGAGTTTTCCTACACCTTTCCTAAGCTAACATGTCACAACTGTAGCTTCTGAACGGAAGTTAAGAGTTCTCTTTGAAAACATTTTCGATTTCAGAGATCATATTTGTAAAACGTGTAGTTCGTGTGCTTTTAACATTTGCGTTGTCAACGTCGTATACGTCATTGTATCACGTGTCATCACGTGAGAGGCTGTACGAAGTCTGTGAGTTCCCGACAACATACGTTTACGCCATGCCAACGTCGGTCAAAAGTCACCTGAAATATAATGTAATTGTGACAGCTGCATAATGCTCCCTGAGAGTAAAAGGGTTATGAATCGTCCTCTTTGTCTGAGTTACACTGGGAAACATTCCGCCTGGCCACATTCGTTAAGAGTGGCGTCTTTGTAATGTAGTCCTGATGACAGGTCATAAAGTGTTTGTTTAGCATACACGCATTTATCGCCGGTGTCTTTTCGTGCAACACATATACTAACATCGCTGTAAATAAACACAAGATTGGCATCCATGCAGCGTTAGACCATGGCTGACCGACTTCCAACATAAGTTGTGTTTGTCTGGCCTCCTGTTTGAGGTTAGGTGAGAACAACCTAAATTGCTGCTCAGTTTCTCACTGCGCACTGATTAAAACAGGCATTATTATTATTATAAATTTTCATCCCAAGCAAATACCATCAAATGGCAAATAGACAAGGAAATCATTAGCTCAGCATGAATCCAACAAATGTGTGAAGCCATTGTGGGATACAGGTTAGTTAGAGGCAAACACTATTTGGAGTAAGCTAGAAATCGGCGCATCAAAGAACTTGTATTTCTTTATTTTATTTATTGGAAGATTGAGCATATACTAACGTCTTTGTAAATAAACACAAGATTGGCAATTATGCAGCGCTAGACCATGGCTGACCGACTTCCAACATAAGTTGTGCTTACTTGGCCTACTGTTTGAGGTCAGGTGAGAACAGCCCAAATTGCTGCTCAGTTCTGATTAAAACAAATGTTACATATATGCAAGAGGCATTATTGTTATCAATTGGCATACCAAACAAATACCATAAAATGACAAATAGGAAATCATTAGCTCAGGAATCTAAAATTGTTTTCACACCTTTGTCAGATACGGGTCAACTAGGGTTGGGTAGGGCAAAGGGCACCTATTTAGAGACAAACACGATTTGGCGTAAGCTAGAAACTTGCACATCAAAGAACTTTTCTTTATTTTATTTATTGGAAAATTGAACATATTAATGCACAACATCGATTTGCAATCCCACTCTGAAACATTTATATCGGTAGAGGTAATGTTCATACGATCTTTATGAAACAACTAGATAGCCAGCGCATGATCAGAACTCCTGTATATATATAGTTGACATACGTAGGTGGTACATTACACAAAAAGTCAAAATGCCGTACAAGTATAAAACCGATTAATTTCTGAAATAATCTCTCCAGTTGTGATTTACACTAGGGGTGCGGTTTGCCCCACAGGAGGTGCGCTTTGCCCAACAAGGGGTCGCTTTACTCCTCATACGTGCGCTTTGTGCCGCATAGAACTGGTCAATGGAATGACAACAAATATTAAAAAAAAATATCGGTTGCATGAACCAGTGGCACCAACCATATCAAGCTACAGGGCAACTATGAAAAAACAACAGCTATTAACAATATAGCAACAACAGCTACCAACAATAGAGCAACAACAGCTACCAACCATAGTGCAACAACAGCTACCAACTATAAAGCAACAATATCTACTAAATATAGAGCAACAAAAGCTACCAACAATAGAGCACCAACAGCTCCCACCTATAGAGCAACAACAGCTATTAAACATAGAGCAACAACAGCTTCCAACAATAGAGCAGCAACAACTACCAACTATAGAGCAACAACAGCTACCAACATGCTGTATATTTCATTTTTACAAATGTTTATACGGGTTGTCCCATCGTCGAGTAGCCAGCCAGCAATAAGTAGCCAGCCAGCCAGAATCAGTTTAGTTGTTTTCCTGTGTATACGTTCTTACGTTTATATATTCTTCTGACGGTATGGTCTCCAATCTCGTAGATAGTAATCTAAATGAGGCCTCACTATATATTTATACGGAAGTATAATTAATTTAATATGTTTACGTATGTGTTGTATTTCTCCTAATCAATGATTTGATTACCCGTTGAAGCTGCCATCCGAAACATTCATATCGGCACTTATTGTTACGCCTGAATCTTTTTCTTTTCATGGAAACGTCGATTCGCCTGGTTTTTTGTTTTTGCATCAATTCCATGAAGATACTCCCAAAATACACGCATCTAAGTCGCTTTTTTGAAAGAGTGTTTTTGTACCTGTGTGATTCGTTTTCTGGAACTGTCCATTGCGGCAACTGACCCATATATTCAACTAGAAACGCTATGTAAAGAGGAAGTTGGAGTTACCAAGTCTCCGGTTTGATACATCGACTCTCTGTGACAAGGGTGTTATATACGTGCTCTGAAAGCTGAGCCAATCACAACACGGCCGGACGCGTGCGGGACATCCCCTTGAATGTCACTAGGTCAAAGACATACAAAAACATTGTGATCTATGCATGTTACGGTATGCGGTCTATTGAAGTGATCCACGCATGGCGTACCACTTATATCAGTTACGTCGTGCGAGGACAGACAACAATACACGACGTATAGGAATGTAAGGACTGGATAATTAAATCGACGCGTCGTCGCACAGGATGCCAATGAAGTTCACTATGGAAAGTGTTACGTGGTCATGGCGACTAGTTTCACGCATTATGCGTGCACACGTGCTCTGTAGACGCTGCATGGAAAGCTAACACATAAGCACACCACTTACAAATGTCTTGCATTGTTCGTATTCAATAGAAAAAAAAAACAAATACCATTATTTAAATATATTAGAAGTCACTAAGTGGGTTGATGAGGGATCACCAGTAAATATTATCTAGTTATAATTTCTGAAAGCTTTCGTCAAAGTGCCACACCAAAGAGTACTGTGTAAATTAAAAAACGCAACAGGGTTTATGACGGTTAATATCATTACGATAAACAACACTTACACGACGGGGTAGACAAATTAGTGAAATGGTCTAAAAAATGGCACATGTTAGTCAATTTGGGGAAATATAAATGCCTACACACGAGAAGAGAACTTGGATGTAAAACATAAAATGGGACATAGTGTTCTAGGTACTACCATGAAAAGACAAAACTTAGGAGTAACAGTAAGTGCTGGTTTCAGGGCAACCCTAAAGACTCGCATATTAAGTGGAGATCAAGTTGAAGTGTCTAAGATATTGAATGGATTAGTATGCTCTTCCTCCTTGTTCCAATGTCCATCTTTCATCCTCCCCCGATCTTCTAATGTCCCTCTTCACGCATGTGTATGTGTGTGTGTGTGTGTGTGTGTGTGTGTGTGTGTGTGTGTGTGTGTGCGTGCGTGCGTGCGTGCGCGCGCGCGTGCGCGCGCGTGCGTGCGCGCGCGTGCGTGCTTGCGTGCGTGCGTGCGTGCGTGCGTGCGTGCGTGCGTGCGTGTGTGTGTGTGTGTGTGTGTGTGTGTGTGTGTGTGTGTGTGTGTGTGCATATTTATTCATTGATTAATTAAAATTAAATAAAGTTGCCCTGAAATTAACTCTAGTCCTAAGTGTATATCATTAATTACAAAAACGCGTTGCGTTCATCAACGTGCTTCGGCGCATTGAAAATTTTCCACCCCGTGAAAAAACATACTGCACAAAGTAGTCCTACTCATATTTATTGTTTATCACCAAAATTCGTATAATAATGATATTTTAGCCATCCGTAGTTATGAAAATCGCTTATTACAATGTGGTTTGACAACACTAGAGACCAGGAGACCAAATAGAAGTTTTTATAATAGTGAATGGTTATGAGGACGTTGAATATGTTCTTCAAACTTAAAGAAGGCAGTAGAACCAGAGGACACAAAGCAGCATTAGTTAAGGAGCAGTGTAGGTTGGACATGAGAAAGTACTCTTTCTCACAGAGGGTGATACATGAATGGAACAAACTTCCAAATGATTGTGATAATGCTAGTAGTGTGAATATGTTCAAAAATAGAATTGACATATATTGATAAGGGCGGGCTACACATAGATTAGAAAATTGTTGGACTCTCGATAAGCCAATGGCTTCCTAGTCCACTTGCCATCTGGAACTTGTTGTTTGGGATGGCAATCTTGTAAAATCTTGTTACATGTTGAACTATCAGATCGGATATGCATCATGTTTTTTTCCGCGTGACTTCTGGTATTTAACGATATTCACAAATGAAGCAGGCTTTGTGTGTATCCAAATAATCGTCCCACGTCATCCACCCTTTGACGTTGTTCCATAGATGCATACCGTCGCCGCTGTTATCTGGTTGACCTGTCGCCCAGGCCGTGTAACTGAATTTTTTTCCAGTCGCTTGCCACATCCACAAACTGCCGTACACCTTCCGTCCTGATGTATGGAATCTGGCACAGTCGTGGTGCAACTCTGGAAACCAAGAGATATTTTAGTGATTCAGGGAGACAGAGGCTAGTCCGCGCCCTTGCGCACTCTAATCTACAAAGAATGTCTATATAGAAGTAGAGGATCAGTTTTTGCTTTAATTTACGCGCAAATATCTTGTTCACATTTGTGCTATCAACAAATGGTAAAACTGTTGCAAGAACATATAAATCTGACTCTTAATAGACCTACCCAAGCTTGGGCGGACTTGCTCCATGTCGGGGCAAGTCCGCACAGAGGCCGGGACAATTTCGCTCCACACATACTTTGAACAGAAATTATACCACAACAGTGAGTGCAGTTTTGCTTTCTTTCTATGTAAAAAAACTTGTTCAAAAAGCCTGCAAACATAAAGACAAGGAAACAAAACGTAAACACAGGTTTAGCACTGTATCGACTAGAAAATGGTGAAATAAAAATTATCTGGTTTCGTCACAGTTTTTTTTTACTCAATGGCAAATAACTCTGAACTGAGTAAATGAAAGATTTTAAAAAGTGCGATAGTAACAGTAATATTGTTCCTACGCAATGTATGCACGTGTGTTGAATCATTTGAATTTCGTCTCACTTGCTGTCTTGATCCCGCGAATCCAGGAATCAGACGTGCGCGTGTGGTAAATTTCAAAGAGCAATTCAAGGAAACGCACATCGTTAACCGTCCGACCGTCCACAGCCAGTTAAATCTAAGTTCCCGAATGCAGGCCTAAGAACTGAATGCTTGAAATATTGTTGGTTGGTTATCATATCGACTGACAAATAAGCGTTTTGATAGGTCGATATGCCAGTAGCTAATGGCGCGGAACCTTTGATGCCGCGATCGCAAGAGACACCACCAATGCCAGTCCTCGGGGGCTTCGGGGTTTCAAGCAAATCCACCTTTTTGAAATTGGTGTTACCAGGGCAGTTAGATGACAAAATATTAAGATCAAAGAGGACACCTTTACTCCTGAATCCATCACAGATGTCACCAGACACAAAATATTCCGGTGGTCTGGGCACGCTTGCCGTATGCAATGAGCCAACATCGTTAGGCATATAAAACAATTCAAAGGACAGCGGAAAACATGCACGATAGATGGGGGTTTCTTTCTAGAAAACGTACTCTTAAGTGCGGTGTACAGGCCAGCGTTACTCAGCGTGACAAGTAGGGTGGGGGTATCAAAAAACTATCAATAAAAAGCGTGACGCATTTTATGGATAGCCCTATACAAACCCTGAATGACGTTGGCCAGGAATATCATTTCGACTTCAGACTCAATCGAGACAAGGTCTGCTTTGTCCTTGAGAGCCTGACAGAATTTCCGTGCCTGGGACCAATTTACTGGCGACCGCACAAACTTGTAACATGACCGTTTTCCGTCGTTGGTCTGTAGACATTTCATACCTGCAAAACATGTTACGTTATCTACATGTACATATGTGCTGCACCGCCAGTAATATGTTTACAACCGAAACATATAGATATATATATATTATTACATATATTCATGTAGGGGAAGGCTCGGTAATACGAACATACTGGTAATATGGGCCACTTCCATAACATAACAATGGTACGCCATATGTTGTCATCTGGCGATTACTTGCTGAGTTAATTAAGGAATGTGGCGGACCACGCAGGCACTAATTGGAATGGCATAACAAAAACCTTTAGACATATATACGTGAATAACATTTAACAACATTTCTTACGATTTCCGCGTGGTGGATGAATATATATATATATATATATATATATATATATATATATATATATATATATATATATATATATATATATATACACACACACATCGGTTTGGAAGAAAATGTGTTGTTTTTTTCTGGTATGCAGAGTCAGAGTAGTCCTTGGTTTAAAGTTTAATGTCAAATTGCAGTTGCAATTATTAATAAAACTTTCTGGAATGTCATCATTCAGTGTAAATGTTTTAGGTTGATATTTTTTTAGAATATGTACATCGCTAATGACAAAGTGCACGAGGTTAGGTCACACAACTATAAGTATGTTTATTTGTTAATGCATTACTGATATTTAAGCGTTATTGATACAAAAACATTAATCTCCCATAGTCCTATTCGTAGGCCATGCTAGTGAGTGTGATGTTACATATTAAAATCAATGGCAGTATTAATAATAATAATAATAATGCACATTCAAATCGTTGCAGTGGTGCTGTTAGCCATGTATAAGACAATCTTGATTAATTTAGCAATTCGTGTCAGAGGGGCAAGCAGTGCTTGTTAAACTGGAAAGACATATCTGGTAGCCCGGTTACATTAAGGAGAACTCAAAGGAGCTCACAGTGGGCTTCTGGAGTGAGAACAGAAAATAAGTTATTAACAAGAGTTACAAAATCACTGTTCTCTACTGGGAATACTGTCAAATTTCTTCATTTCACACTAAGTTTTTATTATATCACTAATATAAATACGATATATATATATATATATATATATATATATATATATATATATATATATATATATATATATATATATATATATATCAGGGCGTTTTTTAACATACAAAGTGGGGGCAATGCCCCCAGCCCTTTCATTTGCCCCCAGTCAAACCAACTTGCCCCCAAATGCGTGCCCCCATTCTCCTTAACCACCCCCTTGTATTAATGAAGGTAAAAATTTGTATTCTTTTTGTTAGTGTGATTTAGTTAATTTTCATTGGTGGCAAAATCAAGAAAGTACCAAAGTTAAAGAAGGGCAATATGTCTACAAAAGATCAATTTATTGATATGGCTCAGAGGGGAATCTTACATTTTCAAAAAAGGCTTTATATTTCCTGTTCCATAACTAGATGCCATGTTACTATTTTCATGTTACCATTTTCATGTTCGATGCGTCTCGAATGGTGAGGTTTACTTTCGACTCGAAAGTCGAAGAATAATGGCAATATCATGGACATAGGCAGTAGTACCCGAGTTATGGTGTGCTTATGTTAATGCATGCGACAGGAAGTGAGGAATGTAATAGCATCATAGCAATAACAGTGACGTATTGCCGAATGGCTTCTTCATACAGTTCATGCAAAGAACTGAAAACGTGCTATGTGGCATAGCCATACCATAGCCATAGAAGTGTTTACTTATGACGTCAGTGTTCCGGTGCTAGAATAGCTAATGATTATGTATATGTAAATATGTGTACCTGCATGTTACTGTTTGTTTAAATTGTGTATAATTCAACAAGACCCGCCATCACATTTTACACGATTGAGCCGCGTGCAATCCAGTTCTTTACAGTGATGTTGAAATAGCTGTTAACATAAACCGGTGTCCTGGCCGCGAAATTGCGAAACGTACCAGGCGAGACTAAACCACGCCCATTCGCTATTACCACTGGTCGAGAGCGAGCGGGCGGGGATTAACGATGTATCAACAACCTTTCAGTCGGCTGTTTTTTTTTCAAATAATAAATAAACCTGGCAAAGTGTGTGTAGTGTCCAAGAAAGCAATTGGAAACGTTTAACAAATATCACAAAATAATCACATTTAATAATGATCCCTCTTGTAGGTAAGATGATACAAACATCACAACAGCCATAAACCTGTCAGGGTAAATTTTTATTCAGGCAGTAACCTAGCCAATTCATTCTCCGCATTTTTGAGAAATCGAAATGTACTCAGCCAACCATTTGATTGATAGACGTAGTATGCATGTTTTGTATTACTCTCTTTTCTGCCTTATGCCTATATCTTCAGTATATTTATGTCTAGAGTCTAGAGCATGTCGGCCGCGTATAAAAGTGTTTCAAATAGACAGGCTTTTCCTGAGTTAGTTATTACATTTAACCATCTAACTTGTCCAGGTCGATATCCTGCCAGTCATGCCTAACAGAGACAGAAAAGCAAAACGAAAACAAAAAGGGCTAGAGAAATCTGCCGCAAAATGGCATCGCCTAGACACAATTTTTCGACGCAGCCTCAATGACTCATTGCCAGAAATACCCACAATGCCGCCAGGGAACTATGATCCGTCCCCTGCCATCACACCTGATGACACTCCAAAAGACAAAGGTGTACCACCAGTCATAGAGATTTTGCCTTCGTCGTGCTCTCGCTCGAGTACCAGTTCATCAAGCAGCCATGATCCGTTCACTGCCATCTGATGACACTCCCAAAGATAAAAGTGTACCACCAGTCACAGAGATACTACCTTCGTCGTGTTCTCACCCGATAGCCAGTTCATCATGCAGCCATGATCCGGGACCCAAACTACTATAAGCAGATGCTGGATGTCATATACGAACTAGAGAAAGTGTGTCTGTCTCAAATGTTCAACCGATGCACAGTCTTCAGTGTGCAGATTGATGGCAGCTGTGACAGGCAAATGTTGGACTACAAGTTTGTAAGTGGACGGATGGCTAACAGTGATGGTAGCGTAACATGTGTGTTCGTCGTCATGCATTCGCCAGAGACGAACGGCGCCCCTGGACTACTGGAAGAGGTGAACAAAGCTTTGGTTCTGACCGGAGGTAAAGACACGAAGCTCGTCGGTGTCACCACTGACGGCGAATCGGCAAACACTGGCAGACATGGTGGGTTATGGCGTTTGCTTGCTGACCAAGTGCAGAGAGGTCTGGCAACTTTCTGGCTCACCGGTCGGACTTAGCCATTGATTCGGTCGTCAGCACCATACCGGAGCTGGGCATCTGGAAGTCTAATATACTGGGGCTCGTACGATTCTTCCGGACGCCGAGAAGGATGAAGATGTTGTCAGCGCAAGCCGGGAATGTCAAACAGTTCCCCCGGCACTACAATGTCAGGTTTGCCCAGCACAAGCGGCAGCTGGTGGATGCTGTGCTACCAGACTGCATTAAGGTGTGGGAACAGATGCAAGCACCTGAAAGTACCAGCGACAGAAAGGAGAAGGCTGAAGCCAAAGGGTTTCTGAGAATTTGGAACCACCAACATAAGTGGATAACCTCACTGGTGGGCGACATCCTGGAGATATTTGAAACACTCCAGAAGAAGTTGCAAAGGAGTGATTTGTTCATCAGCGATCTTCTCACTGTGACTGGCGCTGCCGTCAAGAAGTTGAGATTGATGAGGGATTGACCATTCCCGGAAAGAACAATCACCGCACCAGCATGGGTGAGGACACGAGAAACGCCCGCCTCATGGTGGCACTGAATGGTGTGGGCACCGCCTACTTTGACCCTCGACCCGCTGTCGTCAAATTCCTGGAGAAGGCCAGAAGATGCGGAGCTACAGATTGGGATATCTACGGGCAGAGTGAATTCGTTAGGAAATTCACCCTCAAAACGGGGCTCGTCTAGTGAAATTGAGACGACTGTCAAACGTACTGACTTGCAAGTTGCTAGAGACGTGTCATGTTTCTCTAACTACTGCATGTGTTTGTAATAAAAAAAATCTGGGATATAAGTGTAACACTAATTTTATACCGAGATGCAGTCGTCAGTGTGCAACCATATGGATAAAATATACTAATATACTAATATATATATATATATATATATATATATATATATATATATATATATATATATATATATATATATATATATATATATATATATATATATGTTTCATACATTCCTAAGGGTTATGTAAATAATCATTAATAATGCGTAAGGTGCCCTTTTTAACCATTTGGAGTGCCCTTTTAGGACATTGCCCCCAGTGAAAATTCAATAAAAATGCCCTGATATATATATATATATATATATATATATATATATATATATATATATATATATATATATATATATATATATATATATATATATATATATTGTAATAAATGATTTGATAGTCAGCTGACCCAACGTTGGTAAATAATTCCTACGTTGTCCACTATTCAAAGATGGCGGCGAAAACAAACCAGTTTAGTGCACTCAACGTTAAAAATGTAGAAACTCGACATGTTGAAGAAGAGATGGAGTTTGAGAAAGCCATAGCTGAGGCAGTTCAAGCTGCAGTCAACACTGAAGCTACTAAGAAGTTTGAAACACGATCAAACACGAAATCTGCGAAAGCAAAGAACACAACGACTACGCACGAGGGGGCGATAACGGGGGAACTCGTTACGCTAGTGATAACGGCTATTCAACCAGTGCTGGTGAAAGCCATGACTGCTGCCGTCACAACTGCAGTGGCCACTGCTTCCAAGCAAATCATGTTGGAGCTGCGACATGATCTACAGACAGTGGAGTGTGTGCAAAAAGAGATGGAAACACTGCGGACACAGGTACAGTCCCAAAACTTCGAACTTGATCGGCTACAACAGTACAGCCGCAGGGACAACATCCGAGTGTACGGGATTGCCGAGGCTACAGATGAAAATGAAAACACAAACAGCGTCATCGTTAAAGTGGCAAAGAACATGGGCGTTGACATCTCTGAACATGACCTGAGCGTGAGCCACCGCCTAGGCAGAAAAGCAGGAATGAAACCCAGGCCCATCATAGCAAAATTCGTTCGTCGAGACACGAAGACTGCCATCATGCGGCGCAAGAAGATCCTGAGGGGGCAGAGTGGCTACATAAGTGTTTTCGTGAACGAAGACCTGACCACTCTGAGAAGCAAGCTAGTATATGAACTGAAACGTGACAAGACCATCAAGAGGGTATGGACGATCGATGGAAGGATTATGTGCATCCAGGAGGAGAATGGGACAGACATGAAAAAGGTGATTGATTCACCAGATGATCTGTTCAAAGTTGGATGGACGGAGGAGAAAGTAGCTGGACTGGGTGTGTACAGCTACCAGAAATAACTGAACGCAAAGACAAAGTAAATGGTAAATATAGATGAACCCCCCCCAAATCAGTCATGGTCTCTCCATGTAATGTATGCAAACAAAATATTCATGTGAATACTGGCATATACTGTTACTGTTGCAAACATGGGATTCATAAAAAAATGTGCGAATTTATCACTTCAGGAACTACATGACTATTTAAGAAAGTTTAACAACTGGTTCTGCATGCAGTGTTTAGATACTATATTTCCTTTTAGTGATGTCAGTAATGAAGAGCTGATATATCACTGTTTTGGCATAGATGATGATATGGTAGAGTTATATGAGGAATGTACAGATTTAAACTTTCAGCCATTTAACTATACTGTGAATAATGAATATTCATTAGGTGATAACGCTGATCCAGATATCAACTTCTATAACAGATTACAGGTAGATAGTTATTATTATACTGATGATCAATTTAATAGGAAACTTTCTTGTAGGAAACAGGGATCAGAGTATTTCTCTTTGATACATTATAACTGTCGAAGTATAGTAAAAAACTTTAATATGCTAAAGGATCATGTTACAACACTGGATGTGATGTTTGATGTTATCGCCCTTTCAGAAACTTGGCTAAATGATAGCAGTAGTGATACAGTAAATTTGGATGGTTATGACTTTGTGTCATGTCTTAGGAGCTCCAAAAAAGGAGGAGTTGGTCTATACATAAAAAAATTATTACAACACAAATACCTCCCCCTTCTGTCAAAAAGTATTGATAATTGTGCTTAAATTGTAACTGCTGAAGTAAAGTTGAGAAACGGTAAAAGAATAATAGTATGTTGCATATACAGAGCACCAAACACAGATCTGACATTGCTAAATGAACATATAAACTTCATTTTTAGTAAAAATCGTACTAAAACAGTATATTTATGTGGAGACTTTAATGTTGATTTACTACAGTATGATAAACATGCTGATACAAATCATTTTGTTGATCAGTTATTCAGTTTTGGGTTACACCCTCTGATAACTAGACCCACTAGAATTACACGTGATACTAAAACACTAATAGATAATATTTTTACCACAGACTTGTGTTCCCACAAGCAGAGTGGTTTAATAATAAATGACATCAGTGACCATCTGCCTATATATGTAGTGACTGAATATATACACCATGAAGCAACACATAAAACATACATAAAGAAGAGACTAGTTAACGAGGAAAGAAAGATAGCTTTCATAAAAGACTTAGAGAAATGTAACTGGGATGAAATAGCGAGAGAGGAGGATGTCAACATTACATATAATAAATTTATCAAATTGTTTACAAATTGATATAACTCAAATTGTCCAGTCAGTAACTGTACACATGATACAGTGAAAAATAAGAGACCCGATAAACCATGGATGACAAATTCATTAAAAAATGCTTGTAACAAAAAAAACTTACTATTCTTAAAACACAGAACACATGAAAAACAAGAAAAATACAAGAAATATAAAAATAAACTGACTGCCATATTGAGATATTCAGAAAAACAGCATTACTCTGACCTTCTAGAATTAAACAAGACGAACATGAAAGAAACATGGAGAATTTTAAATACTATAATTAATAAAAAGCAAAAAGGATCGGAATATCCTACCCAGTTTAAAGACAATACTAATAAAGTCACTGGCAATGAGAATATTGCAAATGGTTTTAATAAATTCTTTTCAAATATAGGTCCTGCACTAGCCAGGAATATTCCTAAATGCAACTCAAATTTTACACATTACCTAAATAAAAAGGTAGAGGAGACATTATTTCTTAACCCTGTCACTGACGGTGAGATATTAGCACTAGTAAATAATGCTAAAAGCAAAAATTCAAAAGGTCATGATGATATTGATATGTGCCTAGTTAAGTTGGTAATACCTTGTATTCTAAAGCCTCTAAAACACATTTTCAACAATTCGCTACAAAAACGAGTCTTTCCGGATAGCATGAAAATTGCTCAAACTACAGGCCAGTATCAATATTACCTCAGTTTTCAAATATACTAGAAAATATATTTCATAATAGATTAATGTCTTTTTTGAATGATAAACAAATACTGTACAATGGCCAATTTGGATTTAGAAAAAACCACTCAACATCAATGGCGATATTAGAATTTGTGGAAGAAATGACAACAGCTATGGTAACTCTCAGTCTTCAGTTGCAGTATTTATAGATTTAAAAAAGGTATTTGATACAGTTGACCAAAACATACTGCTAAAAAAATTAGAAAATTATGGCATTAGAGGTTTAGCATATAGTTGGATACATAGCTATCTAACAAACAGAAGACAGTATGTCTCTATTAATGGCACAAATTCAACTTGCCTAAATATAGCATGTGGTGTACCACAAGGTTCTATATTAGGACCAATTTTATTTATCCTGTATATTAATGACATGTGTAAAGTATCACCTTTGTTGAAATGTATAATATTTGCTGATGACACAAATTTCTTGTACACAGGTGATGATATAGCAGAAATATGCAAAACTGTATCTACAGAATTGACTAAGTTAAGTACATGGTTTAATGCAAATAAACTGTCTTTAAATGTTTCAAAAACAAATTTTATGGTATTAAGTAGGAAAAAGATAAACAATACTCTCACAGTTAGAATAAATGGTACTAATATTGAAAGAGTATATATTACAAGATTCCTTGGTGTGCTCATTGACCACCAATTGGATTGGACTGACCATATTAAGATGATAAAAAATAAAATTGCTAAGAATGTGTGTGTCATGAATAGAGTTAAGCACCTGTTGAATAGTCATGCATTATATTCCTTGTACTGCACTCTTATCATGCCGTATCTGAACTACTGTTGTGAAGCTTGGGGAAATACTTATAAAAGCAGAATACACCCTCTCCATATGCTACAAAAAAGGCTATACGAATCTGTAAACATGAAGGGTACTTGTCACACACAAGACCAATCTTTCTCTACTTTAAAACTCTGTGTGTGTATGATATGATAGACTACAACAACATGGTGTTCATGTTTAAGGCTCACAACAATTTGCTTCCGGATCGTCTATTGTGTTACTTTAAGAGAGTATGTGATAGTCACAATCACAATACTCGCAACAAAAACAACAATTACAAAATCAAATATAGTAGAACGTCACACAAAGCTGCTTGTATTAGTATTAAAGGTCCTAAGTTATGGAATCAATTACATCCAGACCTGCAGACATGCAGAACGGTTTATCAGTTTAAAAGTCATTATAAAAGATTGCTCCTACAAAGATATGAACAGTTGGATTATTATTAATCATCAATTTAGTGTTTCTGATGTATTTGTATCTATGTGCATTGTATTACTTATTGGTTGATGTATGCCTATGTATACTCTAATATCCAGTACAATTAGCAACTTATAAATAAATGTTGCTAAACTGAAAACTAGTAAATTGTGATTATTTAATTTAAGAAATAAGATTGTAAATTATTAATAGGGAATGCAACATATAAGTTTTTATAACTTCATGCATTTCCTTTCAACATATTTGTAAAATGATTGTTTAGATTTTATATATTCACAGCATCCTGATTGATGTGTTTTGGTTCAATAGAGATATCTTACGTATTGCTGCACCTTGTATATGTTTATGTTGAATAAAATTCAATTCAATTCAATTCAAAACATGTTGTCTATATTGACCCGACGCTGGCATGTTTGCTGGGTAAGAACCCGGGCGGATTTAAGAACAATATCCAGACGTCGCAGCATCTTAAATTGTATATGTAATAAAACAGTGTTTTTTTATTTAGGATTGAATGGAAACCAAGGAAATACAGTTGTTCAATAATGAAGTTGTTAAATAAAGCTTAGGTAAGTAATTTTGTTGTTGTATCTTTCAGTATAATTTAGTAATTTATATGCTGGCATATTTCATCCCGTGTCAAGCACAGTGGATGTATGATTTATCAGTGTTAACTTTATTAACAAAAACATCTTCCATTCTGAAAAAGTGGAATTACAGTGTTTCAGTATTATTGTGTTATTACTTAGGATATGTCATACAAACTGTCTACTTGTGTTGTAAATATGTATTCTGTTTATTTTATCTTTACTTTTATCCTAAATATGTATACTGACTATATTATCTTTACTTGCATCCTATATATGTATACTAGCTATTTTATCTTCACTTTTATCATAAATATGTATACTGGCTATTTTATCTTTACTTGTATCCCAAATATTATACTGGCTATTGTATCTTCAATTGGGTCCTAAATGTGTGTAGTGGTTATTGTATATTAACTTGCATCCTAAATATTTATACTGGCTATTGTATCGTTACTTGTATCCTAAATATGTATACTGGATATTTTATATTTACTTGTATCCTAAATATGTATTCTGGCCATTTTATCTTTACTTGTATACTAAGTATGTATTCTGGCTATTTTATTTTTACTTGTATCCTAAGTATGTATTCTGGCTATTTTATCTTTACTTGTATTCTTAATATGTATACTGGCTATTTTATCTTTACTTTTATCCTAAATATGTACACTGGCTATTGTATCTTTACATGTATCCTAAATATGTATATTGGCTATTTTATCTTTACTTGTATCATAAATATGTATACAGGCAAAGTAACGTGAGAGCCAAAAATATATGCGAGATTCGTGATGTTGTCGATTATATCTACCTGTTACAATTTGGAAGTAATAAATGTGTTTTGTAGAGACGGTCGATTTAACATCTGTATAAAATACAGTGGCTGGCTTGCCTTTACTTTATTTTACTTCATTTACTTCATCCAACATGAGACAGATAATAGCTGGAGGAATTTACAGCATTAACTATCAATTTAAATTTAATTACTCTTAAATTGCAATAATTTCACGACAAATGCTTTTTAGTAAACGTTTCTACAGCTGTAACCTTCACAAACATAACAAATCAACCATTGCCCGGCTGCCCAAATGCATTAATATTTTAACATCGTATACAAGTAGCCCCTTTCCAAAATGATATTGACAGTACCTAGAGGAATTTACTACCTTAAATATCAATTTAAGCGTAATTACTCTTAAATTACAATAATTTAACTGCAAATGCTGCTTAATATTTCAACACATGTTTACCTGCAGTACTTAAGCAAATAATTTATTATAACTTGGTGATTCATCATAATTTACTGCATAAACTGCGTCAGACAGTTTGCTCTGTTTTTTTTTCAGGTCACATAAATCATGTATATTCGTGTATGTTATAATGCATTTTGATATTGATTGGACCTAATTAGAGACGGTCGATTTAACAACCCCCGATAGCCGCTTTAATCTCGAGATAACTATTCCTTTACAATGCATAACATGTAATGGCTGACTTTCCTATTTAATGTTTTTTTTATCAATATTGTTCTCATAGTAGCCCATGTGAAGACAACGCCTACTGTCTTCCAAGGATGTAAACGTTTCAACAACTATAACCACAACAGAGCCACCGTTGGCCGACTGCCAAATTGGACCCAAATGCTTCCTAATTTCCATAAACGATTTAAGCACACCTGTTACATTATATAATTATGTGCACGACAGTACGTTATTCGAAGTAAGTGGTAGAAAATGTGTTTCTGTAATCCAAGAGTTAGTGTTATCATCGACACTAGGTGGACATTGCAAAATCATATGAAAAATAAAATCAGGAAAATCGAAAAAATTACCGTCAGTTATGCACAAGATGGGAATATTGAGTTTAAACTGGAGAGCTTTGCTTAATTTTTTAAGACAACATTGATGACGAATTACCTGCATATAAACTTTCCTTTATATCAATTATTTTACCAAGCTGTTCTGTCTTACTGAATGATCATTAATGATTAGAAAATGTACATTTGATAATAAGTACAATAGTCGTAACCAACCTACCCAGTAGTTGTTGTTTTCATACAAACAGAGATAGGGCTGCATGACCTTGTCTACATTCAGTATAAACACATGTACACAGGGAGGCGACGGGGTATCGAGCTACTGATGCAAACGAAATTTCATTATTTATAGATACTGAAATGTGGGGGTTAAATTGGTATATCTGTATAATGGTAGACTGTGTCGTGTGAACGGTCACATCCCCTCAAAGATTCCTCTGACATGTTAAGACTAGTGTCTTCTTATTAAACATCACCTTTTCTTAGCCCATATGGATTGTTGTTTGAAATAATTGTTTTCCCACACGCACATACACACCCGCACGCACGCACACACGCACGCACGCACACATACGTTACCTTCGTTTTGTTCCTTCAGCCTTGTGTCGATAGACAGCAGCATGACGAGAGGATTCCCTAATTGGCAGTTGTTGTCATAATCCGTCGCACCTCCTGTCTGGCTGACCAAAGTGCAGTAAACCAGACACGCACACAAGGCAGATCTCATGATTCTGTGTTGCATAATGTCGATGAGAGAACCACTTGTCGAGAACTAAACAGAGGCATAGATTATGTCAAAAAAACAAAATATAAAATAATTCGGAGATATCACCACCATGTAGAAGTATGATGACGTATACTTACGTACGCGTGAACGCACACAGCTAGCATATCGTGCAACAGCAGAGAGCATAATTAGAAGTGGCATTCGGCCAACACATCTTCTGCTACAGCGGTCTGGTAAGTCACCAACGCATTTCAGGAATACGGGAGACAGGGGCTAGTTGATACAATAATTTCACTTTTGATAAACGTATGGTAGATGCCTTGTTGCTGAGCTAATGATATTCCATATTGTAGTTATCTTGATATGTGAAATTTCCCAGGAAGACTGTAACAACCATGCCGTATGCCGGTAAATTTTCGCCCACATTTATCGCCTTTTTACTGCAGCTGCAACTGTTTTGTAAAATGGTTGCATATTAGTAGCTATAGCACAACTGCACACATAATAACATAGCATTACACAAACACATTGCCGTAATAAACAAAAAGCTACGAGATACTGACCTGTACTGTTGAACGTCACCGGTCTCCACTGTGTGAACACTGTATGCCCGGCGATAGCAGCACCGTATGTGAGCACTGGCAACCAGAAGTACCGGTTTTTAATCAATGACCTTAAAATGGTCATGGTTGAAAAATCACTGACGAATGGTCCCCTTCTTCTGTCTCTGCTGTGGAACGGCGCTGAATGGAGGGCAGTGATTGACACCTACTGGCAACCAATGGTTGCATAGCCAACACGTGGCCGCCGATAACCGCACTATGTCGTTCTGGGTCAGAAGTCATCGGGGGTATGTTTCACTGGAGGTGCGGTTTCACGAAGCATTCGTACCAACGTATTTGAAAAGAGCGCTGGGATCTCCCCTTATGAAAATATACCATTGAAAGCCATTGTATTTCCTAATGTTACTTGGTATTACATTTCATATATTGAGCATGGTAACTATATGGTATACCATGGTTTAACTGTTTGAAAACACCATGCTAATTTACCATGGTTTCTCCTTTTCACAGGAAAACCAATTCGGTTTTTGGTATGTACAATTAAACCCTAAAAATACAGCAAGCCGTAGCAACTTCAGAAGCAGAATTGCCCAATATATTCAAAATGTAGGCCTACACAAATTGACTGGGTTGAGACCACAATTGATTTTCCATATACGAACATTATAACATTCCTCTAGATTTCTGCAAAACACTACATTCTTTTAAATGTCATCAGAACATTGTATTAAGATACATGTTGTATGAAACTCATGAAAATTATTGAAAATGTGTGGATGCTCACCATTAAATTGCAAACGAGTTTGTGGGTGAGTGTGTGTGTGTGCGCGCGCGCTTGTTTGCGTGCGAGCGTGCGTGCGTGCCTGTGCATTGTTATTAACATTGATGTCGATAGAAGCCATTGGGTAATATGAGAATGTATTTCCCCATTATATATCATGGTTTCCATGAAAACTGAAACTAGAGGTACTGACCTGTACTGTTAAACGTGTGTGAACTCCACTGTGTGAACACTGTATGCCCGTCGACAGCAGTACTGTATATGAGCACTGGCAACCAGAACTACCGGTTTTCAATCAATGACCTGAAACATGGTCTGAAAATGTTTGAAAAACCACGGAGGAATGGTCGTGTTGTTCTGTTTCTGCCGTGGAACGGCGCTGAAAGGTGGTCGGAGGCCTGTGATCGACACCTACTGGCGACCACTATTTGCACCCTTATGAAAATATTCCATCGCATTCCATCTTCTCTAATCTATAAAGCAAAGCATCTATCTGTTGTCCCCTCACAACGGCCGCATTTGTGGGCTGATCAGAACGAAACTTCGCACGGTCATCCGCTGGGCCTGTTTTCGAAATTCCCCGGAATTGGGGGGTCACAATTTCAATCGGAAGTTGCAACGGTAAAATTAGTGGAATTAATGGGTGTTCTACGTCATCGTAAATATAATAATAACGCATACACATTTGTCGTTGGATACAATTTTGAATAATGTTTAAGTTAGTGCTGTTTATCTCTACCCCGTGTTATACTTAGTGAAGCGCGACACACAAAAAAACATGGCGTGATTCCAGAAAGCTACACCACTTCCCAGAAGTCGGTATTTCGCTGCGAAGCACTCGCCGCCTACACCACTTCCCTAAAGTATTGACAACGTCTGCGTTAGTATTCGCACCGTTGTTTGCCGTGTAGACCTTCTTTGTCCTTTGTCTTGCGGTAACCACAAATAACTGTGTGCAGTACATATACGATTTAATTGTAAAGCGATTTAGCGTTCGATGCGTCGTTGTCGTTGAGCTTTGGGTGTCGAGTTCGCACAACATCGGTGCATATACTATTCAATTTGGTTTCGTTGAGCTTTTGATAGCGTAAAGTTATTGTATTCAGTCGAATTCTACGGATAATTCGCACAACATCGGTATATATATATACGATTTAACTGTAATGCATGTGATTGCTGTAAGTAGTACACCCCCGAGGGGGGACTACCTATATTGAGGTATACATGTATGTGCCGCGCCAATGCCCAAGGATTTGGCCATTTTTCTCTCTCTGTCCCGAAGAAAAAATTTTAATGTTCTCTCTTTGTGCCCTAATTAAACCTGATAATTCTCTTTCATCGAAGAGAAAATTTCCCAATGAAAACGTTCCGCTCGGGCTTACCTTACACTTATAGATATTAGATAAATTGTTCAATAATTCTGTCTTGGTGAACATAAATTTCTTGATTTCTCTCTCTCCATGTGCTCCATGGGGCTCTGGCGGCACACCCCCACCGCTTTAGTATGATAGTACCCCCAGGGAGTATACCCGGGCATCGCCGGGTAACCCCGCTAGTGGTCAAGGTGTTTTGAAAGAGGTAAACCATGAAAACATACTGTATAAGTTTATCATATGACAGACTGCTGGGTGTCAGGTAACTTCGATGGTCCACGAATTACTGTGCATAATGAACAGCGGCACAACTACTAGAATCTGCGTCCGTCTCTGCATTAGTCTTATGTCATAGTCATCGTTGCACACCAAATCCGCAGTGGCAGCACCTCACAAATAACGGTGGCCAATCAGTATCGCCGCCTGGTGGCTAACTCATAGTTACATCTCCTATTACATTGGCCTACACAGCTGTACAATTATGGTTGTGTACTAACTACAACACATGTGCAGTTAGAGGTACAATTATGTATGTAGATCCTTCCACAATACCATGATATACTTTGGAAACCAATGTAATCCATGGTGTTTTGAAAAGGGGAACCATAGTAAAATACCAATGTGTTCTGAAGCATGTAAACCATGGTGTACCATGGTATACACATTTACCATACACGGTATATGAGAAAACATGCTCTACCACAGTTTACCATGTGATATCATATGACATACCATGGTTTACCATGGAATAACATATAGTATAACGAAATGCCATGGTATACCATGTAATTCCACTATATATTTTCATAAGGGCATAGACAAAGCTTGGTCGCCGATCACTGTTCCGGACCGTTCTGGGTCAGAAGTCATCGGGGGTATGTTTCACGTTAGGTGCGGTTTCACAAAGCATTCGTACCTACGGTTTTGAAGAGAGCGCCGGGATTCTCCCTTATGAAAATACACCATGGAATTACGTGGCGTACCATGGTATTTCGTTATGTTTCGTGGTATTACATGGCATACCATGGCATGACATTACGTGATAAACTGTGGTGGACCTTTTTCATATATTGATTGTGGTATATGTATGGCGTACCATGTTTTACATGTTTCAAAACACCATGGTATTTTACCATGGTTTACCTGTTTCAAAACACCATGGTATTTTACCATGGTTTACCTGTTTCAAAACACCATGGTATTTTACCATGGTTTACCTATTTCAAAACACCATGGTATTTTACCATGGTTTATCTGTTTCAAAACATCATGGTATTTACCACGGAATACGGTTGCATATTTTCATAACGGCTTTACCAGTTGTTTATCTAGGATCTTACAAAGGGGACGCCAAAGGGGTGGACATGATTAGTCACCCACTAGTTTACTATGTTATCACGTAGCGGCGACATGACCCAACCCCCCCCCCCAGATACGCCACTGTTACACATTTTGTCAGCGGCCGTCAACACTTGGGGAAGGTCTAATCCTGATTTGTGCACTACGCTATATTGTGATACGTGTCTTCAATCGCCTGGGATATAATGGTAAAGTTGAGACCCTAGAGGCCACTGAAGTAGTCGATGTAGCCCGTTATGCTAACATGAGCGATTGTATGGTCCTTTGGGCAACTTTTTTGAACGCCACAGGACGGGGTGCATCTTGTATGTAGATATTCTGGGGGAAATGTCAGAATCTGACGAATTTGTTTTCCATTATATCGATAAAATCAGGGGAAGAAAAGACGGTCTTAGAACAGCAGGCGTCGTGGCATTGAAGCGTTATTCACGCGTCTTATGTTCAGTGCCGCGGATCATTGAAAGGTGCTACAAATAATTGCAATTCGCTACTGCTGCTGTTTCCGCCGACGCGGCCGTCACCTCCACCACAACAACCACCACCACCACCACCACCACCACCACCACCACCACCACCACCACCAATGATAATACTAATAGTCCATGTATACTGATGTGTACGTTTTTATGGACCATAGCGTGTCTTCTGTCATAACTGAGAAAATATTCTATTCCCATGACGTAGTCTTTCTATTTCTAATGTAGTGCTCCACGTGCGCCATCTGGGGATCAAAAAGGGAACAATGTATTAAGATATCTCCACCACAGATGGCAGCATATGTATGTGTGAATATATGTATGTATGTACGTACGTACGTACGTACGCATATATATATATATATATATATATATATATATATATATATATATATATATATATATATATATGTATATATATATATGTATATATATATATATATATATATATATATATATATATATGTATATATGTATATATATATATACATATATATATATATATATATATATATATATATATATATATATAGATATACATATATATATATATATATATATATATATATATATATATATATATATATATATATATATATATATATATATATATATATATATATACATATGTATACGTTTTCTATCAAGAAATATTAATATATTGTTTATTAACCTGGACATAGCAAAAACAATATTATTCTATTGTATATGCAGAAAAAATACAATTGAATATCTACAGTGGATTCTTGCTATAAGGAACATGTTTGGACTCAGTCAAGCTGTTCCATATATCCGATATTCCTTATATCCATGTATACATAAAACAATGCAGGCCAGAACGGGGATTTTTTTATTGCTGAAGCTAGCTGGGAGAACCGTGAAAACTGTTTCTACTAAAAACTGCATATACGTGAGAGAAATACCGCATTTCTTCAGGTTTAAAGTTTCGGTGAGAAATTGGGGTCTACTGTGATACAATCCGGGGTGAAATGGGACGCCTTTCGGGGATAAAGTGGGTCGTCTACAAGAATTACAGTGATGTATATTTAAGCTTTGATTGGTGTTGTAATGTTACGTTATTGGACACACTATGCCATACTTAATGCAATCAGTTGTGCCTGTGCATTGAGGTTTCGGTAGAATAACTTGAATTTGACGGTTGTTGATAGTTGCTATATTTTGTTCATTATGCGTCAACAGCGTGTCTGCTAGTGCCCTGCGCGGGCCGGGCTTTTGGTCCAAGCCCGGCCCGGCCCGCAGCCCGCGGGCCGGGCCAGGCCGGGCCTCTACATAATTTCGCGGGCGGGCCGGGCCTGGGCCTACATACTGCGGGCCCGGGCCGGGCCTGGGCTGAAAACAATTTAAACACATCGGGCTTGGGCCGGGCCTGGGCCTAGTGTGAGCGGGCCGGGCCGGGCCTGGGCTGGGCCTGGACATAATAAAAATATTCATACAAAACACCGATTATTACTTTATTTTTTTGTAAAAACTGATTATAAATTGTAATTCCGTTTAATGAATGCTTAAAATTATTTCTTTAGTATTATATAGTTGCAAATTGAGACCTTGCATGGAATCTAATGACCCCATAAGTTCACTTGGCTGGAAGTAGCCAGCCCCAAATGTTTACTTTAGAAATATTTGCAGAGGCAATCAAGCCATGATTAACCATCAACTTATCACCCTTTGACCCTACCAGTGGACATTCTATTGTCTAGGTCTTCCCTCCAAACATTGCCCACCTGAAAGATCTGCCCACTGCCAAGTGCACACTTGGCCACTAGCCCACTACCCAGTACCCAACCCAGTTGGTAATTGGTATTTCTCCCCAGTCCTAATTCATTCACACTTGTACTAATTCACACATGTCTGAACATGTCTGTCTCAGGCTAGTGACTGCAGGCCTGCTGGAAATGCCACTGGGTGTCAGTGCCAGTGGGTGACATTTAATTGAAATATCATATTAAATTATGTTAACTTAGTTGAGCTAATTCAATTAACACTATAAATTGGGATTATGGCTTGCATATGGGTTAAATCAGGGTTAGATAAACAAATATCCTACCCTAACAATAAACCAATACATTAAAGCCAAATATAACAAATGTTACCATATTTAATAGTAATGACACTAAGAAGTTTTTCTTTATTTTTCTTCAGGATATTCGTAAGTTTGAAGAAGTTGGTGGTGCTGAATTTTTAGAACTCATCCAGCACACTATGGACCTTTTTTATTTAATAAAACAATATATGTTAAATATGTTTTACAGTTTATTTGTTTTTCGTCGTTGTTATAAGATTATATGTTTATCTTCTCTAAACTTAGCGGGCCGCGGGCTTGCTGGCCGCGGGCTTACCCATCTTTGGCCCGCGGGTATGGGCCGGGCCTGGGCCTGAAACTTGCGGGCCGGGCCGGGCCTGGGCCAAAAATTCACGGTCTGGGTCGGGCCTGGGCCGGGCCTGGGCCTAAATTCTAGTTTGCGGGCTTGGGCCGGGTCGGGCTTGAAAAATTATTGCGGGCCTGGGCCGGGCCTGGACTCTAACTGCTAATTGCGGGCCGGGCTTGGGATCAAATTCTAGGCCCGCGCAGGGCACTAGTGTCTGCACCTGTTGGCTCTTCAGGCGTAATTCATCTTCACAGTCACCATCAGCATCTTCGTCAAACAGGCCTAATATATTCTTCTGTTTTTGCTGTACAAATTCAACCAGTACATTGCTATCAACAATACAGCACTTCATATATGTCACAAACGACCAATTTTCTTTATATATCATACAAATGCCTACATATTACATTGTAGCCATATTACACCAGTGGATCTGGTATATTTACTACGTGAATGACCAGTTTGCGTGTGTGAGAAATACAAAATTAAATATAAGTCAACACAGAATACCATGAAAGACCCAACCTGCTAGTTGAGACACTGGTTGATATCGCCAAGTATATCCTGCAGAAACGACACAGAGAAAATAAACTAGTTATATGAGAGGATGCCATGCTCTAGGAGCGGTGTTATCTAAACACGGAGGAACACAGGATGGCATAAAGAAAAAGTTATCTTTGGCAAGGGGAGCATTTGTAACACTAAAACAATTATGGAAATCCACCAAATATAGCACCGATACAAAACTGAAATCTTGCCGATAGATAAGCCACACACTTAGAAGATATTGAAATAACAACACAAACATAGCAAAAGGAAGAACGGAAGACCGAAATCAACATTGGAGAAGAACTGTGGAAGCAGACAGAAAGCAACTGCGATGGAGTTCTTGAAAAATGGCAAAGAATAAAGCTACAGATCGCACGAAATGGCGGAAGTTACTGAGTGGCGTTATGCACCAACCTAGGTACGAAGAAGATTTGACACAACATACATCATCTAGATAAAATATTAATACTATGACCAAAATAAATTATTTTTGCTGCCATTGTGTGATATCCACTGGCATTATTCCTGGAGCGACTTGTATAATATATTATATCTGTCGGAGCAGGCATTGATTTCCTGGGCAAAGCATTACCCCATCGTAATTGTCGGACATTTCACTTCACTAATCACCTTGATTCTTATATATATTTTGATCTTGTCACGTTTTACATTTGTTGTCCCATCTATACGGGTAGTCAATATTTCGCATTGAGTGGTGATGTAGGTAGTGCGGCCATCTGCAGTGGTCTCCCTGGTTGGGTTCTTCCCGGTTGGTTGCACGGCAACAAAACAATCGTCTTAATAATCCATGCGTATGTTGTTAATTGAAACGGACATTGCACACGAGGCGAAATTGTGTAATTGACGATTACGTCAAACAAAGCCCTAATCAGTTAGCAGCCCTTGGGGTTTTGATGCGTGGTTCCTTGTGCAATTCAACTATCTACAATAATGTCATTTGACAACTAACACTTTAACAAGACGGAAATTTACATATTATATTACGTTTTATTCGTCAACCTACCAAGGTTCTGTACGAGAAGATGCATTGCTATTTCAACCATGGAATACTCAACATTATAACGTGGGACCCCAGACAACGAAAAAGTACACATATGATAACACATAAATTCAGTAATACCTGCGACAATTCGATCCCGGACAGTTACAGATAACGCATATCCTACACTTACTCTGAATAGGTACGCATGACCTACTCACCGACGAAATAAACGCATTCGTGAATGTCTATATGGGTACGCATAAACTACGACAGTTACAGACAACGCATATCCTACACTTACTCTGAATAGGTACGCATGAACTATCCACCGACGAAATAAACGCATTCGTGAATGTCTATATGGGTACGCATGAACTACGACAGTTACAGACAACGCATATCGTACACTTACTCTGAATAGGTACGCTGGTGTTGACACATCTGAATAATTAACACAAGAACACACCGGACGAAATTATAAGTGAAGGCAAGAAAAAGAAACATAGCTCCTTGGATGTCAGTGCTGCTCAGAACTAAGAGATTTTAACTAGTGGTTTTGGTAAGTCGGAAAAATGTGTAATTTAACATAAAAACATATAAAGTTAGATTTATGTTACATTCACGTAAGTTCAGGCTCGTTAATAAATGCAAATGCATTTGAATGCGCATTTGAGTGTTGAGCATTTGAATGCACATTCAAATGCCTCCATAACATTTTTAATGCGTTTGCATTTGAATGCGTACCTTAAACATTTGCATTTGAATTCGACCATTTTATTTGTCAAATGCGCAATCAAATGCATGCGTAATTCTCTGAATAATTATTGTTGTTAGATTCTCTTTCACAATTTCATAACATGCCATTGGAAAAATTGCTCTGTAGAGTGAAGTATCCTCAACAGATTATGAAACCATTGTCTGACCTGTGAATGCCACATTCACAGTGTACTCTTTGAAAAAGTGCTCTGTAGGTCTACTGGTCAATGTCTGGGCGGCTTTTCATACAACATGAAAAGACCAACCGGTCTATGACTCCCTTTTGTCGTGTTGGCACCGTTGGGGTGAGTTATGGAGGCAGCTAATTGGGGGAGTAAGCATTGGCAATGTCAGCCCTGAATATTTACAGCCAGAGAGAGTGATTAGTGGTAGCTGCATTTATCCACCACGTTATCTTCCCAGTGACCCCACCAGTGGACAATCTATTGTCGTGCTTTCCAATTCCATTCTGGCCTACCTGAAGGATTAGCCTTTCATTCCGTGCCATGGTTTCCAGTAAACTTTCAATTGCCTATACTTCCCTCCCATTTCCACCAGCTCTGCACGCCTAGAACTGTGTGACTCAGTATATGACTCTACATACATATTCATGAAGTGGAATTGATATGTAATGGTACTTAGTGGTTAAAATAATGTATCTATTAATTAAATTAATAATGTGTTTGTATACATAACGTTGTTTTTTCTCAAAATAAAACAAATTATTACTATTAACCAGCACATTTGTATTTGCATTTGAATGTTACTCCAAAACATTTGCATTTGCATTTGAATGCGTTGCTGGAAACTGGCATTTGCATTCGCATTTGCATTTGAATCAAGTGAAACATTTGCATTCAAATGCGTTGACATGCAGTTAACAAGCCTGCTTAAATTTAGCCAAATAGAAAAGATAGTATTGCATTTTCAACAAAATAGTTTGAACACCAGAAACATAACACACTATGCAACAACATAATAATGGAAAACTGTGTAAAACACCCGGCTCTATACAACAACATAACACACTATACAACAATATAATAATGGAGCGTATGGAGAAAAATTAGAAATGAATTGACGACCTGTGTCGGTGCCAGCCTCACCCGGACGTCAGGGATAAAGAGTAGAACAATAACGACTCTCGCACAGTTTTTCGTCTCATACATTGGTTCTGAGAATTATAACGTCACTGCCTCACCGTGTCTCTGGTGTCGTCTACTGAAGCTTTTGTCCCTGATATGTTGGATACAACTGTGTTTCCATTGTCTTAGTATTGGAATATAATGGCGACGGTCAATGTGACAATATTTCCGTCGCACTATTTTCTAAGGTATTGCATCATGATTAAATAATTATTTTCTTTTGGGGAAATATGTACAGGCGGTCAGCAAGACTGCAGCGATAAAACATTAGATACGCAATCTGTTTCGGTGATGTCCGTTTGATTTGTTCTATTGTATGCAGTGCAAAACAATTTTATGACGTGGGCTCGCTAGAACTACCGCAGCAACGCCGTGTGTAGTCCTAATTATGGGTGCCAGCTGAACTAGGACGAGTGGCAGGGACTGCCCATATTGGAGGAATGAAATATGGAAAGAAATGTATTGGACACATTATCATTAAGGAATGTGTATCCACAGAGATATATATATATAGGCAAGACAGGCTATGACCACGTAATTAACCATTATATACATATGCCATATTGGAGTTACAAAATATTGGTAAAGACAAGGTACACATATAGTTCCTTTTATTTTGGGTGCAATTTTTCTGCAAGTCCAGGAAACCCTACTAGTAATTTTAAGACACAAATTTCTACTGAACTAAAAAGCAGAAGATCAGTGAGGAATTCTTGGAGTTTCTTTTGTGTTTCTTCATAGTAACATACGCAGTCATCGCGGAAGAGGTCGAACATCTCGGCTTTTATTTCTGAATGTTACACAACTAATACGATGGTATTGTGAATATCGCCGGGAATACGAATGGCTCCATTGATGCAGGCCAATAAACCAAATTGGACCGTTGCAGGATGCGATGAGTTAAACGTTGTCGTGAAGCACTGCAGGTTTTCACCTGGTGGTGCGAAGGTGTTAGACACGATCGTACAATTCAAACAAGAATTCACAAACTGTTAAAGACAATGGGTGATGCATGAATTTACTAAAACACGAATTTGTGAAATATGTTACATATTTAAACGTACGTGCGTGTTTGCAGCAGACATTTGGATAACCATAAATCCTGCCACCAGTTTTTCGGGAAGCCGGGCACCCAACTTTTTCAAGACAAAACATAATGGTCTTGTATGTTTTGTACGTCCGAAAAAAATTAATTTGAGACGAAATAAATAATGTTCATATTATATTTAATATCGCCCTATCGGTTGCGTTAAACTGTGCATAGTATATATTAATTTTTAATTCATATTAATAATCGTGTGGTGTTGTTTGTTTCATGTTACAACGTTTGATACGGTCCCGTTTAACGTGTAAGAGGACCCTACTCAGTTGCTCATCTACCCATTGACACATGAGAAAAAAGTTGGAAATGTGTGCATATTCAAGGGGACAGGAAGGGTTCATTGGTATATTTTTGTATACAGTGTCAGCATGGAAAGAAACTCTCATGTTTGCATTATTTATTATATAATTTGACAAAACCTTTGATTGCTTAGACCGCGACACGATGTGGGAAACGAATACGAATTTGATGTAAAGAGAGACAAGAGATGTGGCTGCATTTTATCACCATTTCTAGTTTTTTTCTATGACGCGTTATAACAATGATAATAATGATAATCATAGCCATAATACGTTTATTTGATAAATCGCCGTATACCCGCAATAAACATTATGTTCAGAGCCCGTTAAGTAAAGCAGTTATTCTGACATTGCAACTAATGTAAAGCAAATGCAGTCTAAACGGAAATAAATAAACAATGGTAAATAGGTTTCCCGGGCGACTCTTGAGAACGCATCTTTGGACAACACCAACAAAACCACAACATATATTGGTTGTCTCAATACAATACAATATAACTTTAGCTGCTAATATTAATACATATTACGTTATATCTTTAATAATCAATGCATTGCAATGTCCAACCAAAGCACTATGGTCATCACAATGGAGGCTACCGGGAATAACCCGTGGCGCCTCTGGTGCATAATGGAGGCTACCAGGAATAACCCGTGGTGCCTCTGGTGCATAATGGAGGCTACCTGGTATAACCCGTGGCGCCTCTTGTGCATAAGATAACATCAAGGTGAGATCGCGTGACATTTTCGACGTAAGTACAACACGTAATTCGCGCAAATCTTTTCCCGTGCGACGAAATAATCGCGTATCTATGCCAACACATGGTCAATCACGTTCGCAGAACTTTATTCAAACGTCAGATCAGCCGATTTTTTTCCGATGCTAGCGCAGTGATTACTGTTTAGTATCAGAAAGTGTTATTTCCGACTCTTTAATTTGAAGTTCAAGTTGTACTTAGGGTTTATTCCCCCACTTTTGTGTATATCATTGTAAATACTCTAGCTAGCACTATATACATAAAATAGAGTATGCTTGTCTGCACATAGGTATGTTTTCCCTCTTTGCATGCTGTCGCTTTGTTTAAGAGCAGCAAGGTTTTTTTGGTAAAGACTGTCTTCGGCAGTTGCTAGCTACAGTAGAAAATATCACTAATGTTAAATCTTATCTGGTATTGTTTACTAATGGGGTGGAATAGCTGGAGCGAAGCCAGACGTGTAGCAGCTGACAGAACAAGATGGAGGAGATTCACTTCGGCCTTATGGGCCCGAAGAGGATAGGTAAGGTAAGTAAGGTAAGGTATTGTTTACTAATTGGTCATACACACCAGCTTAATACCAGGCTGTGCACAATTTGTGGCAGACTTAGTCACTATTATTGTGTGCCCAGCGGCAATCCTTGTTGGGTACGAATAAAATTGGATTGTCCGTTACCAACCTACCAAGTAGTTGGTGTATTTATACAAACAGAGAAAGGTCTGCACAAGCGTGTCCCCATTTCATTTTAAACACAAATACACCGAGAGTTGACGGGATATCGAGCTGCGGAAAACACACGAAAGTGTTATTTCCGACTTTTTAATTTGAAGTTTAAGTTGTACTTCTGTTGACATTCGATCCCGCGATGCATTGCGTTTACAAACGGACGCCGTCTAGCGAGAAAGCAAAAATATGACATTCCGGGTAACGACTATTGCATACACGCACACTCCCGGACAATGGCGCCACTCAGTATATCACCACTGTCTCAATAATACCTTCAAAATGAACAATTGGAAAGTGGAATAAAGATTGGTTGGGCAACGTCATTGTAGTTCACGACTTACTAGGTCATTACAACTGGCAATTGAGTAAGGTAACATAATTTCAAACAAAAACAAAAAGGTCAGATGAGAACAGAACAAATTGCTGCTCAGTTCTGATTAAAATAAATGTTACATAAATGCAAGAGGCATTATTGTTATCAATTGACATCCAAAACAAATACCATCAAATGGCAAATAGACAATAAAATCATTAGCTCAGCAGGAATCTAACAACGGTTTCACGCCTTTGTCAGATACGGGTCAATTAGGGTTGGGTGGGGCAAAGCGCACCCATTTAGAAACAAACACGATTTGATGTAAGCTAAAAACTGGAGCATCAAAGAACTTTTTTATTTTATTTATTGGAAATTCAAACATATTAATGCACAACATCGATCTGCAGACCCTACTGCAATCCCACTCTGAAACATTCATATCGGTTGAGGTAATGTTCATACAATCATTATGAATCAATTAGATAGCCAGCGCACGATCAGAACTCCTGTGTATTAGTCAAATGACATACGTTGGTGGCACATTACACAAAAAAGCAAAATGCCGTACAAGTATTAAACCGATTAATTTCTTAAACAACCACTCCAGTTGTGATTTACAGTGCGCTTTGCTCCACAGGAGCTGCGCTTTGCCCCACGGGAGGTGTGCTTCGCCCCACACGAGCTGCGCTTTGCCCCACAGGAGGTGTGGTTTGCCCCAACGGGGGTGAGCTTTGCCCCACAGGATGAACCAATGGCACCAGCCATAGCAAGCTACAGGGCAACTATAAAAAACAACTGTTACCAACTATACAGATACAATAACTACCAACCATAAAGCAACAACAGCTACCAACTACAAAGCAACAACAGCTACTTATCATAGAGCAATAACTGTAGAAAAACAAGAGCTAGCAATAATAAAGCAACAACAGCTACCAACATAGAGCAACAACAGCTACCAACTATGGAGCAACAACAGTTACCAACAATAGAGCAGCAACAACTATCATCCATAGAGTAACAACAACTACCAAATGTAGAACAACAACAGTTATCAACAATAGAAAAACAACATATACCAACCATAGAGTAAAGCAACTACCAACTATAGAGCAACAACAACTACCAACATTGAGCAACACCAACTACCAAAATGCTGTATATTTCATTTTTACAAACGTTTATACGGGTTGTCCCACCGTCGGGTAGTCAACCAGCAGTATGGAATCAGTTTAGTTGTTTTCCTGCGTGTAACGTTCTAACGTTTGTATATTCTTCTGACGGTATGGTCTCCAATCTTGTATACAGTAATATAAATGAGGCCTCTCTATTTATATTTTAATATGTTTAGGTATATGTTGTATTTCTCCTAATCAACCCAACAATTTTATTACCCTTTGAAGCTGCAATCTGAAACATTCATATCGGCACTTATTGTTAAACCTAAATCTGCTTGTTTTCATGGAAACGTCGAGTAGCCAGGTTTTTCATTTTTCATCACCTCCATGAAGATCCTACCAAAATACACGCATCTAAATCGCTTCTTTGAAAGACTGTTTTTTTGTACCTGTGTGATTCTTTTTAGGGAACTGTCCATAGCGGAAACTGACCCATATATTCAATAAGAAACTTTATGTAAAAAATAAGTTGGAGTTACCAAGTCTCCGGTTTGATACATCGACTGTATGTGGCAAGGGTGTTATATATGTGCTCGGAGAGCTAACATGTAAATGGCTGCATACGAGGGGATAACTTGGATGTAAAACATAAAATAGCATATATTGTTCTAGGTACTACCATGAAAAGAAAAACACTTAGGAGTAAAAGTAATTGCTGATATGAGCATGTGAGCTAGAGGACAAGAAGTAATGGAACTGAAGGAACAGTGTAGAGGGTATATATCAGAAAGTACTAGTTCTCACCAAAAATAAATCAATGGAACACGTGATCTACATATCATATCCAACATCGTCAGCAGACGGGCTAACGTCGTCGACTGGTGGACCAACATCGTCAGCTGACGGAACAACATCGTCAGCTGACGGACCAACATCGTCAGACGAAGAGCCAAATTCGTCGTCTGACGGGATAACGTCGTTGCCTGACGGGAGGACATCGTTTTTAAGTCGGCGTCGTTTCCGAAACAGCGGCCTTGTCGTAAACAGGCGTCGTCCTGTCTCTCAGCTCCGGCGTGTTGTGTGTGCAGGGATCGTCCTCAGTGTCAACCGCACGGTCCTTCGCGCAGTGTTGTCTGTAAGTAGACGTGAACAAATTATATATATTTACATCTTAGGCAGGTAACTGTTAAATTGTATTTGTTGATGTTTTTAAATGTTTGATGCTTAGCAAAGTCATTAAATAAATGAAGCTATTTTTCACACTAAACTTCATGTTTCTTTCTTAACAATTCAACAGGACATTACAATATTATATTTTGTTAAAACCAAATTGCACATGGCTGAATAACTATAACAACTGCAAGCACCATCTTCTCACGTGATCAAATGGCAAGAAATCACCGACTAAATTAGCAGCCTACCATCATTATAAGCTGCGAGCACAGGCCACAAGGCAGGCCTGGCGGGCTAAGCCGTAGAAGTAGAATATTTATTTATCCGTTTATATGATTGATCCTGATAATTGTAGTTCTTACGACATGGCAAGGAAAATGCATCATTTATTTGCGACTCTAAATCCAGGCAGAAGTAAAAAACACAAATCTTTGCTGCACAACCCAATCTCTAGCTGTCAGAATACCAGCAATACGTTTTCCCCTATCTGTCTGAAGAAGTTGAGGGTGATATCTTCCGCATGCGCATAGGTCGAGTACCAGCCTGCCTGCCTGCCTGCCTGCCTGCCTGCCTGCCTGCCTGCCTGCCTGCCTGCCTGCCTGCCTGCCTGCCTGCCTGCCTGGTCACGAGTAGTAAAGCAAAAAATAACATAATAATTTAACAACTGTTTGTGTATAATATTAAACAAAAAATCGAAAAGAGTTCCAGCGAGTTTGATGCCAAGTTAGCCACAGCAAAATGCAATCAAGCGTGCTCCAGCGAGTGCAATCAATCTGCAGTGTGTGTAGCGTGGAGTGTCGATGGATGTATCTTAAACAGGCGTCAGCGTGTCTTGCTGCCACCAATCGTCGCCCAGTTCGGACAACGAATGGTTCTCAAAGAGACAATCGGTGTTTTAAAGTTAACCGATCCATAATCGACGACGCTAGTGATGAAATAACTGCGAAATAATCGTCTCTTTAATCAAGAATAATGCATCGACAATATTTTCCTTGCATATGGAAACTCACAACATGATACATGGGTATACTCACATTACCACACTCGGTGAAAAGTATTCTATTTCCATGTCTCGGAGAAAATGTATCTATTCACATAGCGATTCATTTCGTGGATAATCAAGTATCTCAGATGACCGATTTATCTCAATTGTCTTACCAAAATATCCGACGTCAGCTGTTTTGTTCTTCTTCTACCACCAACAACAGTTGTCATCTCATAATAAATCAACCAATCATTTTAGTGTATACATAACTCACGTAGACCAAGGAAAGGCTTGGATGCCTATAGAACTTGTAAATTGATTTGTGAAAAGTTATGTAATAGTTGCAGCAAAACACCCCATTATCAAATATTCAAATCAAATAATATCCTTCACAAAATTCTTGAATTGCCTTTGGTCGTTATTCTCAATCACAAAGTACCATCGCCAGGTGGCTTAAGTAAACAGGCTGAGTCTACAAAACTCACACGGCAACCGATCTGGGACACAACTAACAACAGCTGTCATGCTCCCGTGACGCTTCTTTCACGATGTCGTTGTGACCAGAGTGCAATGTGAAAGGGCATTGTCAAACACATTGTCAAACAAATAATACACAACACACCTCATTGTGTGAATGATTATGCTGATCACCAGTGCAACAGTCAACAGCCCGCTTAGGATTCCCACAGCAATAAGCGCGAAATGTTCTGCAAAACACACACATCATGCTATAGTAAATACCATCGTTTTGGAGAGTTACCTATTAATGTATGCTATTGTCAATATCTGGTATTGTTTAACTAATAGCATAAGTACGGCATGCTTAGAACACAACAACAACAATGAAAGACAATGCTAAATACTCATCCAAATTTGCTTAGCTATGTACATATATCTAGGCACTGATAAATATATATTTCTAACTATCAAGAAACACTAATCTTATTCTCCAACGGTCGGACTGATACCACATGTATAATATGACCTTATCGTAGCTACAAAAGAACACACACAAGAAACAAACATACGAAATCCTATAAGGAAATTAACTCTTACCGGTTTTGTTCTTGTCGTTGATATTTGCTGTCGCCCCATGTGTGCTGGTGGTCGATGTTTGAAATGATCTTGGTGGGTAAGTGATGACCACATCTAGCGCCTTTGTCGATTCTGCAACAGGTAAGTCAGTTGACAACGTCCTGTATTATCACTCGTCGCCTATATTAGTAGTATATGACTGGCCTTTTGTTTGTTCCCAAAAACTGTATGCGCAGATACAATGCCGAAATTCAATCCACTGAAAACCTGGAATTCTGCTGCTCATCCTAGTTTCCAAAATGGCGTGACAGGTTCTGCCTCTTCTGAGTAGCAACCAAGTTGCACAAAGTGGAGTTCAAATAAGCTGTTTGGTCTGTGCCATGGACACGGAGGCTAGCAACATATTTAAACAATCACTTTTGGCTCAGCTGTTGAATTAATAGACCCTCAGGATGACTTCAAAACTGTGCTGGGGGAATGTGACGGATACTTCGTGTCCAAGAGGAATGTCATTCACGAGCGGACGACATTTCATCAAAGGATCCAGGAGTCAGGAGAGTCAGTGAAGTTCTTCCTCCGAAATCTCCACGACAAGGTATTGCAACTTTGGACCAAATGAGAACGAAAATACGAGAGACCGGTTGAATTAAATTCCCACTGAATGATACCGAAGGTAGCCGAAATACCGAGTACGTAAACCTCCGTAGTTGTGATGAGAAAGAAACAAATCGTTACTTCGTTATTCTCTACCAACATAACGAACAATTTCACGAATGTTCGCTAACAGTTTAGATTAGAGCATGCTACATTTTATTGATCTCTTGTAAGATACAATATGTAATCAGGCCAGTTCTCAGGGTTTTGAAAAGGGTGTTTCAGGCGTGCACAATAGTAAGACAGGATTTCTGGAAAATAATTACCGTTAACACGGGTCTGGCATTATATGTATACATAATGATGGCACACAAAACATATCCCAAAAGAATGTTTAATTGACAATATTTATAACTAAGATAACTAAAATAAACTTCCATTATCGTCGGCCACACGTATCCATAGGTGTGCAAGCATTTAACCTTGACGTCGTTCCCAGAAGGAGCACATCATCTTACCATTATGGAATTCACTCAATTAAACTTTCCATTGTGTTTGTATGTTCACTGTTGATGTTGTTGACATAAACATTATTATTATGAATATAAATGTGCGTACGTTTGTGCGTTCTAGCGTGCGTGCAATCGTGTGTTCTACAATAGCTTCAGGAATGCCAGTTTGGTGAAAATGATGACTGCTTATCTCGCAACGTTGGCATAACGATCCAAAATGGACGGAAACGGTAAACAGGACTGGAGGATTGCGGCATTTCTGCAAGAAACTTGCAATACAAATTCACCATGGTGTCACTTAGCAACATCTTCTGTCGCTTGTCCCCGTTCCAGATTACCGTTTCCTTCTTCCCGCTGGTGTTACGACTGCTGTCGTTGCGAAGGACGAACTGCCTCACGTCTTGCGTGTATCTTTCGCCTCGTGATCTGTAGTGTGGCGTATCTGTTGTGTTGAAGGGCATGCGTTTAGCAGAGATGCCACTGTTGATTTGCAAGCGATATTTGAATATGTATTTCCGCATCGTTGGCCGGACTACAAGTTTCACATACTCTTGCGCGCTCCTGTCTCGTAGCCGCGTGGTTTGCTCGAATCTGGTCCAAAAAGTGGTTGTGGAAAATCAGACGATAAAGAAAGGCAGGCAGAGAAAGAACTGGACAGACTACATCAAGGAATGGACATGACTTGGATGCAGTGAGTCGTAAGTGGCAGCAAGGGACGGGCAAAGGTGGAAACAGATTGTCAGATCATTGTCAGAGGTGCCCCACCCACCACCCACGGATATGATAACGATGAGTAATGAAAACAATGTCTTCACATTGTGCGTCCAATCCATTTAAGTGTTTGTTTATTTCAATTAGATGCAACCATCACGAAATGCAGACGACGTTTGACGATGTGCTTCTTTCGTACAACATAAATTATCATGTTACAATACGATAATCATACTAATAATCATACCACTCCTAATATTTGACATTCAGAACAAATGTTGCATGTATACACTTTAACAACAATTCTGGCAATAACCCCAATAAGGTAATTAATATTATTTAGTGATATGTGTTAATCACCTCCAACGTAACATATAATATATGTAAGTTATCCCCACCGTATTATCAACGTCAGGAAGTTCAACCAAATCGTAGCACAACATTTAGGTAACACATTTTAATATAAATTAGGTGTTTTACAACCATAAATCAAAATAGTGTTGTGCTATTATATATACCTTTACCTAGGATTAATTTAGATTATGCAACATCTTTACGGTCCTCTCATAAACAGAAGTATAAAGATGCCACATAAAATGTGCTGAGACGTGCACCAAAGCAGTTGCCTGGGATGAAGGATGTTCCGTACCAGGACATATTTCAGAGACTTCCCACAATCGCATATAGGCGAACACGTGGTGATATGATGGAGGTTTATAAACTACTTCAGTGATGTATCTAACATTGTCAAGTTGCACAAAGGCAGTAATAAAAAGGAAGGAACAAAGGGTCATATTTTGAAACTATTTATATAACGTGCTTGCATAAACGTTAGAAAAGTAAACTCCTCAGAGTTACAAAATGATGGAATGATTTTCGGAAGTAGTTGTAACTGCCTTAAGTGTCAACTCGTATAAAACCGTCCAGACAGACACTGGAGTACTGATGCAACAACTACAAAGCCGCCTTACGAGGAAGTCGTAGAACATTTCATGGGAAAGTTGAAGATTTGACCACTGAGGCCACTGCCTACAGTCAGGAAGAACCTAAGCAAACCTAATTAAATATATATAAATATCCATCAGCACTGCTATTGCAGAATGTTTCTATGCCATCTACTAACATAATCTTCACAGACATAAACAAGCGTATGTCTAGATAAACTTGTCGTCAGTCTCACACTGGTGCCATCATTGTATTTTCTTGCAGCGAATATTAAGTTGCTCCGTCATTGGTGTTGTTGACGTTTCCATGGAGACGACCTGTCCCAGACCACCCCGACTTTCGTGAAAGTCTGTTTGATCTGACGAAACAAAATCCATGTTCACTAGTTACTTTAAAACTCCCTTTTGAATCAGGTGTGTTGATGTTCAAATTTGTAGTGCGATAATAGTTTAATAAAAAAGTGTAGTCGTTTAAATAAAACATGTGCGCATGTTGTTGAATTGACTTTGTCTTTGATCATTAGATCGGGTATGTTGCGAAAGTGTGAATAGCCTTATGTCATAGTATATAGACCACTTTTGCAATTTTTCCATAATTCTGACCGGATCCGCTAAACAAATGTAATAGTTTGTCTGATCATGTCAACAAAACTAAATAGCACATTTGACCAAACGAGCTAGCATGTCATAACGACAATTATATTGACTTTTTGTGAAATTACTGTAAAACGAGACAAGCGAAAACGTTTAATTGACGAAGGAGTTTTGTTTGTTAACACCCAACTACCCAAGCGATGTTACTGTTATTGTTACCAGGTTTATTAAATGTCCATTCTCAATTCGATTTGTTTTGTCATATTGTCATATTTCAAATTCATTTTGCAAAATAAATCAAACCTACATAATATCCATTGCAACATGCTAGCTCGTTTGTACAACTTTGATATGTATATTTTTCTGAAATCTTCAGACAATCTATTAAATTACTTAACGTTTGATTGAACATTAAGTTAAGTGAACATAGAAACACTGAAAACTCACAAAATTAACACTTGGCAAAATGTCGTAACTTCGTCATGTAATCAGTTAGAGGATTGAAGTCACGCCCATGATGAGCATTAACTCGCGCAGTATTTACAATTTTGGATATCCAATACTTTAGATTATTTGATCTAACGAATAAAATCAATTCTTTTTTTAACAAAATAGGCATCTTTTATTAAATCGACTATGGATGTTACATGTACACACTATATATTTGGACACAAATGAACCATATTTGTGAAAGGATAAATCAGTTGAGAATGGAGTTTTAACAACAGTAGATTTACACTGGAGGGTTTATTTGCAAAATAAAGTGCTTGAAACATGTCACGGAAAGACATTTTTGAAGATTCTACATTTACCAATTTTATATTTGTTGGAGGATATATATATATATATATATATATATATATATATATATATATATATATATATATATATATATATATATATATATATATATATATATATATATATATATATTCCATAAGAGAGAATATTAAATGTAGTATATTAAATATAAAATATGTAAATACCTATTAAGTGTACTAGAGGTTCTTCCGTTCTACTATGGTAATATCATCATGCTGTGAGCTTTTTACATAGGGTGCATTCGTAACGTTGATAGATTAAAGTTAATACGTCTATAACAGGATTTATTCATGTGATATCTTTAAAAATACTGTGGACTAGACACCTGGTAGAATAGAACTCTGGGTTATAGAGAACCATCCGAAAATACATACCGTATTCTACCTATTAAGCGTAAATGCTTCAACTAAAGAACACACCCTCTTTAATTAGCAGGATCCATAATTATTGTATTTTGACTAGTGTGGAACAACTGAAAAGTGTCGCCATATGTTGTTAACAGTTGGCACCACTTTCCAGTTGTTCTACACTAGTCATCAAATTATACCAATGTTAAACAGTTATCTTACTGTCTTGAGAGACAATTTTTATGTACGTTTATAAAAACAGATTCCTACGGTATGTCATTGTAGTGAGTTTCGCACACAAAATCAATTAATTGTTGTTTAATGTGTTTAATGTTTAAGAGAAAATGTAGTAAAAGAAATTGTTTGATAAGTTCTCCACTGAACCCATGAAACTTTATAATGGTGAATACTTTAAAGTCAATGGTGGTCTCAGCCCATATGTTGAATGTTTGTGTAAAAACAACTGGTTTAACCTATTGCTAATGCTGGTCATTGATGTGTAACATCCACAACCAATTTAATAAAACAAATGCATATTTTTATTCAAATTTACTTTAATCGGTTGATCTGGCAAGGTTCAAAATAGTGGATATCCAAAATGGTAAACACTGTATGGGTCAATGCGACCATGGGCATAACTTCCATCCTCTCCTTGATCACAAAACAAAGTTATGAAATTTCTCCATGGGTGAAATGTGTGAGTAATCAGCGTTTCCATTTTTACTTCAATTAGTGTTTGGTCAAACATTAAGTCATTTAATAGTTTGTCTGATATTTTCATAAAAAAACTACATACAAAAGTTGAACACATTATCTAGATTTGGGGTTCTTTATGCTTACCTATACTTGTGTCTTCTTACGTGACCTGGATCATGTATATTGTGCAGTATGCACATCATGCGGATCTTTAACACAAATAATAAATTGTCACCGTATACCGATATCTTAATAAAAATATGCATATTATTTTACCTTGGCGAATATAAAATTATATTACAACATACAATGTAAATATAAATAATGTTGCAACATATAACATACAATGGTAAATATCAATAATGTTGTTACACATAATATATAACAAACAAATCCTTACCTCTATGTCAATGTCACTGTCTCACTTCTCCGTTTAGAGATATTCTCACATTTGTACTTGTTTGACTGTAACACTACTGACTAACTTGTCAGTTCAGGTGCGATGTCGAGCTTCGTTTTTTTTTGTCTGTCCTGTCTCCTTTCAGATGTGAAATATGTGCACGCTATGAAGGAATGTGAACATTCCCGGGTGCACGTGTATCACGTTAGAATTAACACAGTCCATGCATCAAACACCAAATACAACGATGTGAAACCTAAATAGAAATATAGCAAACCAGGCAGACATACATGGCAAACAAGATAAACTGTTCCCATTCAAACGTCGGAAAGAGTCAATACCTGGTGTGCCGCCGTCCCCATACAACACAGCAATGTCATAAGACGGGTTGTAGGACCCAATGTTGATAACTGTTTCGCTTCCATCTTCCAGTTGCATTGACGTAACTCTGCAAGAAAAAAACACTTATAATCTAATATAACATAGGTCCCAAATCTAATATAATATAGGGCCCAAAGAAAAAAATGTTTTCCCATTTCCAATTCCATTGAAATAACTCTGTAAGAAAGCACACCAATATTCTTAAATAAATTAGAAAATAGTCACGTTCTAGTTAGTCATAGGCATATTACGCACATATATTTTCCATAATCCCTGTCTTTGCGTTTTCAAGTTACATGTCCCAAAGCAGCTTGCCATTGTATATTTCACAAGTTGCATATTCCCAAGGGTTATAAACACAATGCTATTTGTAATAGTGGGAAATGATATTGCTCTCACGAGCGAACAATGTTATCGTACAAACAAGATTTCAAAAGACAGCGGAAGAGAGGAAAGTCACTGAAGAGGTGGATTGACCAGATAAGAACGGATGATTATATGTAATATATGTGTTTAAATTAAGTAAGTCGAATTACTTAAAATACACTACCTGTTTGGTGATTCTTGTGTGTAATAAGCAACACCATCTTTAGCTACAATTCCTTTTGGATTGCCAATTGTATTGTATACACTTGAGTGGTTGCCAGAGAAGTCGGTACATTTGATGTGCTTCAAATCTGTAATACCAACATTTGATATTATATAAAACGTTGCGAGCAAAAAGAAACAAGATTCAACAAGATTGCCACCAACAATATTTGATAAATTTTGTTTTTGCAAATAATCTACACTGTTCCTTCATTAACGTTCCTTCGTGTCCTCTAGTTCTTCTACCTTTGTCCAAGCTCCCTCCTCAATCCGTTTAGCCCATCGCGAATCAGTCGGTTTAGTAAAATAATGCTTACTTTTGTTAAAATCTTCTAAAAAACTGACTTTGGCCATTAGATTTGGTAACTTGCGAAAGTGCTATTGTAGTGTCGGACCACGTTTGGCCTTTTTCGCGTAATTTTATCGGATTTAGTTAAAAATAATTTTACAGTGTGTCCGATGATTTTAAAAAGAACACACTATTGACCGACCACATCTCCACTACAAAGACACAATGGCCCGTCGAAACAAATAGCTCGAAAACGCCTGTCGATGATCGAGGCCATTGGAGAGTAACTGCTCAAAATAGCCTCGTAAGAGGAGAAGAGAAAATATCGTCACAAGTGGCTGGGGAGAGCGACAATGAAAGATGAACAAAGGTAAACAGATTATGCATTGTTTAGCCCACTGCCTTCACCTTCACAAAATTCGTCAAAAAGTGCCATGCCAGAGTGGTTCTTTTTGCGATGTACAACACAGAGTTGACTACCATTGCACACATTACTTTCTAGCCAAGATAGATTGATGTCCATATAAATATACACTTGTACACTACAAGTATTATTTGTATGACATTTTAGGGTGTATATTATGTAGGTGTCAACATCTGCTCATGGAAAAGTGGGAAAGTGCGTAAACTCCAATTTACGAGCTCGCGAAATATCACGCGCGCAAGCAAAAATCGCATAGATAATCACAATAGATAATTTATAAAGAAATTCAGTGAAGTATCGGCAATTATGTAAAAAGATTAGAAAAAAAATACAGCAAAACTTGATAGGATAATCATACCGAACATCTATTACAAAACGTTTTTCCAAAAACGTAATGCCTTCGGTAACACTACACTCTGACCAGAGGCCTATTGGTCATAATTACAGCTTATGTGAGCATATCGAATTCTGTTGTATATTACTTTAAAGAACTCCACTGATTCTATCAAGTTGATATTGAAAAAGTATTAATTTACAAAATTCTGAAATAACAAGGTGAATATCTACATATATTGTGATCGCTTAACCATGCCTGTAATAAATAACACTTTTTCTATGATAATGTATATGTTTTTTTTAATGCACACATAAAATATTAACCAGATGCAAATGATCCTATAGAAAGCTTTCACAAGTAATTACGCAACATAAAACGTCATCAAATGTATTTGTGGTGAACTGTGTGAGAGGAGAGCTCTCGATAAATAAAAGAGTCGGTGTCAGAGCATAGGCATACCGCCACGGCTCTAGACTCGATCCAAGGTTATGTGTCGTTTACCTTCAATGTAATTTTTCCCACCAAAACCAGGAAGATCTGTGAAATAATTGTGGGTTTTGACATACAAGCATGAAATTTGGCACAGTTGTCAACCATGGCTAAAATTTTTCTTTGAAAAGTGTAGCAACTGCCTTGACGGCTATTAAAAATTGCTGGCAAACTTTTCAACATATGAAATTATCCATTAGGTTATAATTACACGAACGTACCCATTTATCAAAATACCAGCCCAAAATGTTATAACCTTGCAAATAAGGTGCGTACTGCATGGAGATTAGCAGATTAGCAGATATAAGAATTCGTCGGTACTAACCAAAGTCACTCCAACAGATCATGCCTTTGTTTGTAAGCAAAGTGATTTCCATAACCCTTCGTGTTATATCAATCGTTGAGAGTTTACTTCCATCCAGGTTGGCCTTGTAGACAGTGGTGTTTTCAGCTGTTATATACTCCGCATAAAACAGCAGTCTAAAAAGGTAAACATAAGATATTGTGACAGCAATCATATGATATATCATGGAGAATTTGAGGGATCTTACAGAAACCAAATAAATGCAGTAACACACACACACACACGCACGCACGCACGCACACACAAACACTCACACATACACACACACACCCACCCACCCCACACACACACACAATGCATGTCGTAAGAGAAAAGTCTATACTTCAGAACATTTCTACGGGAGAGAACTCAAACTGCGGAGTCTCGACATAAAACGTATAAAAATAAATTAACTTAGATCTTAAGATTGGCTGAAAAAGTACATTACAGTAAAGAAAAAGAAAGGAAATACTAAATAAATATTGGCGATTTTTAATAATGTGTTACGTAAACAAAAACATTTGATGAATTGTGGAACACATATACATATATGGAGAGAGAAAATATATGGCAAATTAATTTAACGTATTTATTTTTTACAATTGTTTTTCCTAATTTAGCAAAGGATATCAGTAATCCGGTTGAACAAAGTTCTGGGTATGATTATTTAGGAGGTAGTATTGAATAAACTTTGTTCCTCAAACCTGATGATGAGGAAGATGTTATAATCACAGTGAAAGCGTGCACAAAAGTGAATTATTCAGACTATGAAGACATAAGTATGGATATTTTCTCAAAGGTCATATAATTTATCTGCAAACCATTCACGCACATATGTAATACTGTATTTAGATCTGGTGTGTTCCCAACAAGAATGAAAATTGCCAAAGTAATACCATTGTTTAAAAGGGTACCACATCCTTTCTTAACAATTATAGGCCAATTTCTCTCTTGCAGTAATTTTCAAAAGTCTGAAAAATGTTTCCTTTCAGAAGGGGCCACTTGGTAAACGCCAACAACATTGAATTCCAATCAGTACGGATTCCGTACGAATATGTCCACGTCATACGCATTAACGGAATTTATAGAGGAAATATCAAAAGCTAAAAATCATGCAGGTGTATTTATTGATATATGAAAGATGAAAGGTTTTCCATACTGTAGGCCACGTCAAACTTATGAAAAGTTTAATTATTATGGTGTGCATGGAGTAGCAAATGATTGGATTAAAAGCTACTTTTCGAACAGAAAGCACTTTGTAAATATTGTCTGGTGTGTCTCGGAGCTATTATATGTCACATGTAGAGTTCCACAGGGGCCTATTTAAAAACAAAATTTTTTTCCTCTGTCTCCTACGGGATTGGTACGACGAGGAGCTATGGAGGATAAGCACGTTTATGCAGGTTTGTTTTTATTTATAGCGAAATGTTACTTTTATTTCATACGAACTTAATGCTAGCAGTGAGTGAAATCCACAGAGTCGGTGTGGAAACGAAACAAGTTTTACTTCCAATGGTTTTCTTAACACTGGGAAAAAATTAGAATGAAATTAGATGATCGAAGCTGTTTGGGCTGCCTTGCACGAGTGAACATTGAATGCACATATGCTGGCTGCTTGGATGAAAGTTCTGAAAGTGGTGGTTGAGAGATAAATGTGCAGATCTTAACAATAATGCGACGTCGGACAGGGAGCCAGTGCAGTGAGTTAAGAAGTGGCGTGAGACAAACGAGGAGATGTACGCACTCCATTACAACAAATCTTTAACTGCTGCAATATTACATATAAGAAATATATGTTTGTACGCATACATTATTGCTGACTTTAAAAAAAATCGATATTACACTCTCTGTTGTTCATCATATCTAATGGACACACCTGACTATTAAGTTTGAGAAACGCTACGCAATGTCCAATAATTATTTGGTACAAGTGACATTCAAGAAAACTCTATTCTGGCAACATTTCCAGTAATTTTTTAAAGTCACATAAAATCATCAATAGATGTGTCAATACAATATTTTTTTTTAGCAAATATCGTGTAGTTTCTAATAGACAAGTTATGTCGAAATGCCAAACAAATCCTGTAATTATTAATAAAATATGTACTAATATGTATATTTATATGGATTTAATGGTATTATTTATAAAGGCATATTTGTAACACGTTACCTCTTTTTAAAATCCACAGCCAAACCGAGTGGGAATCCTGTAGAGGCGATTATGGTTTCTACGCTTCCGTCCGTATTCACCATCGTAAGATTGTTGGCATATGTTAAGTACAGTCTCTTTTCCACCGGTTCAACAACAATTCCGTGTATCCATTGAGGGGCTGAGAACACATGAGGAAAATAGCACAATATTATATTGCTGTATCTTGTGCCAACTTTTCATAACATTTACACATATTCCAAGCGGTTTGGTTTCGGCCATTCTGTAATCGATAAAGAACTGCCTTACCACGTTATACGTATAATCGGATGTGACATATTTTGACCTTTAACCTTTGCTAGCATACCTTAATACGTAAGACAGATACACACATACATACACCGCAATAGGTAAGCATGTGTAGTATTATATTGTTTTATATAATATGCACAGCGCTAGCACCGACACCCTTTTGTAGACTCAGAGGCATCTCAACAGAACTGAAAGCCCGGTTATATAGGCCGCTTAACCTTCCAACTGCAATCTATTGTGTAGAGGCGTAACCACTGTAATCACAGGAACACAACATGTTAAGGCTTCGGAGGAGCTTTGTATGCGTGCTATCAGATGAGTTACCAGAGCTGACAGAATACAAAATAGACAGTACAGAGAAGACTCATTCATCCCTGATTCAATCACATATGTCATCAAATCAAAAAGATTCCGGTAGTGTGTGCACTCTTGAGATATGCTAACGTAATTAGTCAATCATTCAAACACGATTGCGAATTAGAAAGCGGATTAGAGGAAGGCCACTTTGGCAACTGATGACCAGGCATGAAATATTCAACTTGCCCCCAAAAATGCGCTTTGGGTTGGATCCGTTAAGTGTCGCCTGAAAGATTGCACCAGCTTCGTTCCAGTACAACAAACCGTGAACTTCATCCACGGCTACTTGCCTAATACGTCCTACAAAAGCCAAGAAACTTTTTGAGCATTCGACAAACATTTGCTCAAAAACACAAATGCTGTAGCAAAACCTATATTCTTTCAAAAAGAACACTGACAATCCTGTGCTCTAGTAACTATGCTAAAGATGTAAAAGATCATAGCTACTTTTTATTTGCCTCTCATCTTCAGAGCTAGTTTCTGTACATATCAATCATAACTGAAAACATGTATGAGTGAGAAAATGGCAATCCATTTATTTAATACAGTAATCATAGGCATGGAATGCCGAAGAGCCCCTACATAGGAGTGACAATCACAGTTGGTTACAAGTGCCATAGTAGGGGCGTAATTACCAAGTTGATTAGCCATACACATACATGTACAAACAGAAAGTCTGTTGTACTCGATCCCCCACCACCCCACCCATATATATATATAGATATATATATATATATATATATATATATATATATATATATATATATATATATATATATATATATATATATATATATATATACATATACTAATCCATATTCCATGATATTATAATATTGTGCATTACACCATTTAACGAGAGGAAACAGATGTTTTGCTTCTCTGTAGCTACATTACCATGTGTGTCTGTAGTGACACATATAGAAACAATTAGTCCTACAGGGAGCTGGTCTGAACCAGGATGTTTGTAATCATTGATTGGACACTATGTGAACAAATAAAGTGATCTAATCATGAAGTAAAATGATATTTGTCAAAATCTGATATAAACAAACCAAATATGTCTTTACAGCTGCCGTACAATCACTGGTTATACTAATATTGCTCATGTCTCTTTCTTCAACAATTGAAGCAATGTTTCCCAAATAGCAGTAATCTTCAAATATTATCGTGACGTTGGCAAAGCATAAAAACGTTAATGCAGATGTTGTTGGTATATTGTTGGTGCAACCTTTACATCAACAACTGAAATGTAGACTGT
>BSQZ01000069.1:2950000-2977500 GCA_033239005.1 Lamellibrachia satsuma | reverse complement strand
ACTAACATGGCGGTAATAGTAGTAGAACTAAAATAACACCAATTCGCGAAAAGGGCATTTGTTTTCTATAGCGGAATACACAGCATCTGGCAAAAATGCAGGCCTTCGCCGCAGAATACGGGGCGTGTGACATGCATGCATACAAATGACCATACAACTAATCATAGAACTGATCATCCATCTGACGTGATATCAGCGGTTTTTTATCAGTTGGTTGTGAAAAAGATGATGATTAGGGATTACTCTGAAACTATCAATACAATAATCGATTGTAATTGTAATTTAATAATAATAATAATAATAAAGCTTACCTCCTGTATTTGTAGTCCATAAACAGATAAATGCCATGAGCAGAACCTGAGTTAAAGCCCCGGGTGGTCGCCAAGGCGAAGGACGAGCCGGCTTTCTCCAAAGGCGACGAGACATCTTCGCTCGTCTCATCGGTGATATTCACTCTCGCCCTATCTTGCAGGATAACACAAGGTGCAGTCGGATGACTTATCGCCAAAGCGATGTGTCAACAGACTGCTGCTCTTTCTCTGCGAACGATGTGATAAACCGCATCATCGCATTAGACCTATCAATAAAAAAGACGTCACGAAACAACTTGGCATTTAGTGATTGGTCAGTAGGAACTAGTGACGCCCGGAGTTCGATCACTCAGACGTTTATAATTTGCTCTATCAAAAAAGCGAGATCACTCTTTGGAAACTTCTCTTTGAATATTATTATTCCACATTTCAAGCTTTTCTATCCGTGGTGGAATATTGTTAGAAAAAGATTCCCCCGGGGGCAAAGCCCATCCAACCGATATCAACACTTTTATTGGTGCAATCTTCCAATTAAACACTGCAACATGACGCAAAACCAATTTGGCTTCGCTTAAATTTTAGCAGAAACAGCATGCCAAAATGTTAAACCAATGTGAGTGGTCTATCAATATTATTATGACAAATTCAACAATATTAAACGGTCCCATAGCCCGGGTAATGTAACTATAATATCAATTGCTCTTTAGATGTCCCCATGTATTGCTATGACAGGTGATATTGGTTCATGCGAGTAATGATGTGGCTTTCGTTATTTTTGTAATTCCACTGACCAATTCAAATTGGGACAAAGTGTATCACATTGTTATTAATTAGATATTTTCCTAGTCTCATTTCAAATTCATTTTTGCGAAAAATCACACCGACCACAATATCCATTGCACCATGCTAGCTCGTTTGTGTGACTCTTGTATATAGGTTTTTTGTTTCTGAAATCAGACAAACTATTTAAATTACTTAACATTAACTGAAGTGAAAATGGAAACGCTGAAAACTCATGAATTTCATGTATGGTGAAATTTCGTAACTTTGTCAGGTGGTTGGCGAGAGGATGGAAGTCACGCCCATGATCGGCATTGACCCGAATAGTGTTTTCCGATTTGGATATCCACTATTTTGAGCTTTTCCAAATCTTATGTAGTTTAATTCAATATGATGTCTTCTACAATAGCAATCAAGTTTGGTCTTTGAGGCAGTTTTCCTGACCTATTGAAACATGTTTCTTTTTTAAAACCGGATTTAACAGATCGTGAATGTATGAGTAGTAGAGTAGTAGTGTTATTTTTTATTGCAATAAATTAAAATAAATTAATTATAATGCTATGTATATTTTACTTAAAACTCCATTCTCAAATGACTCAGCCTATCGCAAATCCGGTTAGTCGATGTCCAAATATGTAGTGTGTGAATAGTTTATGTAACATCCGTATTCCACTTATTTTTCAAAATGACAATGTTTTCTAATGATCGAAATAATTGACTTTAATTATTAGGTCTGGTAAGGCTCAAAATAGTGGATATCCAAAATGGTAAACACTGTGTGGGTAAATGCAGATCATGGGCGTGATTTCCGTCCTGTCGCCGATCACATGACAAAGTTACGAAATTGCACCTTGGGTAATTTGTAAGATTTCAGCATTTCCATTTTCACTTAAATTCGTGTTTAATTGACAAACCAATAAGTCATTGTTTGATAAAAACGTTATATTTCAGATTGCAGATTTATTGGATTTTTTTGCCGATTTCTACATATGTCGTAAAACTGGCATATTTTATTTTATTGCCAAATCATCATTATCATCATCACCATGGTTGAAAGACGTCGGGATTTTAATGTTCGCTATTCAGCTCTCTTCTTCATATATGCAGTTAACTCCTCTGTATCTGTCACTCCAACATCCGATTTTTGGACCTCGACGTAGCTAAGAGTGGCCGTCATCATTGTTCCAAACAGCTCTTCATGTGTCACGTGCTCTTTCCAATGAGCATTGAATACCATTCGCAGTAGTATAGTGTAGCAGCCATTCAATTGCTTTTCCAGAAATTTGGTCAGTGTCCATGCTTCAGATCCATACAGGGGTATTGATTCCACAGTTGCCACGAATAGACGTTCCTTGAGGTTTCATGAGATACTTGGTATCAATGTTTTCTTCATTTTGTTTGCGGCAACCAAAGCAATGCCTTTTCTGATTCGTATGTCCTCCTCCGTGGAATCTACGCATGGACCTAGGTATTTACAGTCGTTCACCTCCTTCAGTGTTGTGCCATCAACGGATTCAGCTCTAACTCATCTTCTATATATATATATATATATATATATATATATATATATATATATATATATATATATATATATATATATATATATATATATATATATATATAGTACTTATTGTCAATCTAATGAAGTCCAGATGATATTCCCCGATGCTTCATTGAGGGACACGGCATCGGAAGAGTTTCCAGACATGAAATACGACTACAATTACGACTTCAAAATACACGCTCTGCTCGTTTCTGCAATTGAATTTCCCTAATTAGTCAACTGAATGAGAACTTTGGTCGAATATTTTCGATGTTGCCAAAAACAATATTGGATGTGCTATTTTACAAATGAACTACCGCAGATAAATCACAATGTTTTGCCGCTATATTTTTACTTTACAACCAATGTCAATATCGTTAACAATTATTATTTTGATCTTAACATTATTACTGCAGTGCATCTTAAAGTGAATGTTGATTGTTCATGTAAATAAGTTGGGTAAATGTTATTCCATAAACAGTAATGGTAGATGTCTCTGAGACATCGGCATCGCCCCTGGTGGCGTTCAGTAGTAGGGGTATTCCGGGTAATGAACGATCTAACGCATATGTTTGTACAGCGTCACGCAATCTGTATTCATCGAGAAACGGCGTAAAAATTTAATATAAAAGTTTGCGGTGATGTCTCCGGACACAATATTCATTCGACTAATGGATAGGATGACGGAGCCTCGACTGTCAATTACTTTAGCGCTGCACCAAGCATTGTCACCTGTGTGTACTTATACAAGTGCCGTATAAAAAATTAATGACACCAGCCAGCTGTAGGTGCTTCCTCTATCAACATAATGCAACGCACCAAGTACGCTCATTGGTGTGTATAATTTGAAAACACGTAAACGCACGATGATTAATTCGCACATTAACCGTGTAATGAAACACGAATGCAGTCTGGCAATGCGATGTGTGCCACATTTATTCGGTATAACTTTCGTTACGCTTTCGATCGGTTGATAGAAAATATTTACTTAAATCGTTTTTCTATATTCGTGTTGTATTTGTGATGGCAGTAATACCGGCAGCGGTGCCATTAATAGTACATTACTGTCAATCCATGGACGTCGAGGTGATATTCCCCGCTGGTTGATTAAAGGACTCGGTCTCGGAAAAGTGTCGTATTGAAATACGACTTCAAAACATGCTCACTGTTCTTTTCTTCTATTGAATTACCCGCGTTAGTCTACTGAATGCGTACTTTTGAAGCATATTTTCAATGTTGCCAAGAACAATATTTAATGTACTGCTGAACTACTGCACATTAATCACAATGTTATGCTTTCTTTATTTTTACTTTACAAACCATGGTGATATCACTAACATTTATTTGACCTTAAAATGATTACTTCAGAGGAGTTTAAATGGTGTGATGTATGTGTTAAACATATAAATTATTCGGGTAAACGTTACTCCAGAAACAGTAATGGTGGAAGTATCTGTGACATCGGCATCGCCCCCTGGTGGCGTTTAGAGATAGCGATGTCCAGTGAATGACCGAGCTGTCGCGCCACTTTGTACAGCATGCGCTTTGATAATGGGGAAACCCTCCGCTAAGCCTTCACCAACATAATGAATATTACGTATCATTACGTCGTAACAACTGAATATCAAAGTCTGAGGTGATGCCTGCGGAGGTGACATTCATTCCACTAATGCATAGGACGGCGGAGTCTCGCCTATCGATTACTATTGCGCTGACAACAGGTAAACGCACTATGGTTAATTTGGCACTTCAACTGTGCATTGAAACACGAATGCCGTCTGGCAGCGCGATGTTGATTAATTTTAGTTTATTCAGTAAAACATGACGCTTTGGATCGGTTGTGCCAAACCTTTAACAATTTTCTCAGCTATAGTTATAGGCTGCAAAGCCCTGGGCCTCAGAGAATGTTCAAAGCATTTGGAGATCTGTGAAGACACTTTTTATTTCAAAAGTTAAGTAAGTGAAGACACTTTTTATTTCAAAAGTCAACTTTTTCGATAAAAGGTGGACATTGTATCTATAATTAACGGAGGCCTTCGTTGGCGACGGATACAATTTTCGGAAAAGATGGGAATTTTGTTTATAATTAAAAAATTTTATGAAAACATGCGTCACATTCGTGACATGCGTGAAGGTGGGTAGCGCTGGTGATGGTGGTAGTAGTTGTTGTTACTGCCTTATCATTAGTAGTAGGTAGTAGTTGTTGGTGTTGTTACATTAGTAGTACTACAGTACAACATCGTAGCAGTGGCCTATTGGTTCCCTTGCTGACGGGTGTGGCAGGGGCCTCCACATTTCACCTTCCACTTTTTTCTGGACTAATGTGCCACCTCCCACTACTTTTAAGAACAACCGCCACAACTCCCACTTACTGCCAAATCTCCGTCTTTATTCGGAACGTAATTAGTAGAGCAGGAAGATCCACAATTGACATGTTATTCTCTTTATAAAAGACACGTAGGGAACAGGGGAAACACTAGACATCGCCTTTGTCGATTTGCTAATGGCCTTAGACCAGAAAGCGACTCTTCATATTTTCAACACACACACACACACACACACACACACACACACACACACACACACATACACACACAAAAAAAAACACACACACATAAACACACACACACACACACACACACACACACACACACACACAAACACACACACACAAACACACACACACACACACACACACACACACACACACACACACACACACACACACACACACACACACACACACACACACACACACACACACACACACACACACACACACACACACACACACACACACCTAAACACGCGAAATGTAAACGAAGTCGAAGGCCGACACCAGTAAAGTTCTGCTTGAACACGGGATGTCTCAATACGATAAAACAAAAACAACGACATTTAATACAATCATAAAAGAGTGATAATGGGGCCGTTCACCACATCGCGGACAGAGCAGTATTTTATGCGTGGACGATTTATTGGAAGAGGACAACAGAAAAAATAATGTATGTGGTTATTATCAATTTGCTAACCCATAGGAATTACCGGAGTGTTTACACTATGAACATTTAGTATATTATACATTATATGAATATAATTATAGTAAGTGAAAAGTATATTATATTGTCATGCTATTAATTATTTAATATGCAATTAGATAATTACGGAAATACGCGGATGGTCATTCGGTCTCGTGCATTTCCTAGTCTGGTCTTGGCTGTGTGGATTGATTCTTCGAAACCAATTTGGTTTGCGACCACATCGGTATATGAACATTAATCCTACCCTAAATTAATAATGGATTCGTAAAATGTTGCCTTGTAATACAAGTTTGCTGAGCTATAGTTACGACATGTTTACGTACATATAGCAATAATCCGTAGTATACTTGAAAACTTGAGTTTCAAAGTCCAGGATATTTCAGGCCCACCAAAAGCCTCCAACTGCACCCCCTTGAGGCTCACGAAAAATCTCTAACTGCACCACCTTGGGACATCCAAATACACCCCCTTGACGGGCCTTGAGGGTCACCAAAAAACCTCCCTCTGCACACCGTTGGAACCTCCATCTATCCCTCCCATTGAGGCTCACTAGAAACTTCAAACTGCACAACAAACCTACAATCCGGGATTTTCTTCTTTTTCTGTGAGTTTAACAACAAATCCGCTAGGGTTGTCAAGTATACCACAGTGATAAATTTGAAATTTCGTTTACGCTCAATTTTGTGTCATTCATTAAGTAGTGGAAATATATATCAAAACTGGCTAGTAAGCGTGTTAGCTTGTGCAAAATGATGTGCATATATACCATGCCTAGCCTATGTCTATGAGCCCATGTTACTGAGCTTGTAAACCACCATGCCCTTGCCATGGTCATGGCGTTGTTATTCTCATTTTACTGTTATATTTTAACAAATGAATACCTACAATGATTTTAATGGTGCTACAGTTGTTTTAATAAATCATCGAGGTAAACATGCCACATTGTTTGTTCTTTCAATGATTTTTTTTTTATTCCAAATGCCTGGAATGCATGAATACTACAGGTCTACACAATCCCATTTCAGTTGTCTTGAGGTGGTCAGGTGGGATCAATCAGTCATCAATTCAATCAGTCATCAATTCAATCAGTCATTTATTTCATACAAAACATCAATAAAAAATATTATACATCATGTCAACATAACAATGAAAAAATGTAGTAATACTACACTGTACTAGATTACAAAAGTGTATAAACTGCAAGTACCCATTTCATGCACAGTGCAGAGGAGTTGTAGACATACCTATTTCCAGTACTTTGAACAAAGTTGTTCGTGTATGCAGTTATCCTGCATAAAAAAAACAGCTTGCATTAATACTTTTTTATAATCTGAATATTACAACAATCAATGCTTGAATAGCATGCGTAAGACTACCACTACATTTCATCTCGGTAGGCTGTGCAAAATGCTAAATGCAATGTAATAAGAAACGATAAAAAGCTGCACAACTGGCGTTTCTATAATTAGCCCACACTGAACAAAAATACACTGTATGGAATTTACTGCAATATATTTAAGTTGCAAAGAGCTTGTTCTTCACCTTCGTTGTACAGAAGTAGAATTGCCTCAGTAGAAACAATATTACATCTCCACTAAAGACTTCTTTGTATTTGATATCATTTTCATCACAAATTATATGTCCGAGATATTCATAATTGCATTCAATACTACGTCACCAAGTTTAATATCAATCAAAGAACATTACCTGAGACCTTACTCTACTAAAGAGTATATCGTTGTCAGTGTAACATCCTTGAATATAAGAAACATCTAACAATCTTTGCATCCCCTAAGTTTATGGAACAAGCATGAGATGACTAACAACATCCACTCAGGGCAGCTCAGCATCCGCTTTTCTTTCGAAATTAGACAAATCATAACAAGATAATATTCTACAAATTCATAATAGAATATTCAGTAAATACGATGTTTATTATGAACTTAACAGTTAGAAATACATTTAATTGATATATGTTAAAATTCTGCCTATGAAATTGTCACTTGATTGTCACTTGTCGGTAGGTATGTTTTCCGTTCTATGCTGCCTTGCCCATATAACATCATGTTCATGAAAGATTGCTCTCTCACATCAAGTGTACCCACAACCGTATTCAATGCGATGATGCTGGGAACTCTACATGCTATATACACACTGTGAAAACGGTCTTCAAACAAGAGTTGAAGACAATGTGTTTCCTCAACCCAAAGTTCATCTGCTGTAGCGATACTGAAATATAAAATGAAAAATATATAATCTACTTTTAAAATGTATTACTGTGTTTACACGTTTTTGTTACAAACGAAAACATTCAAATATAAAATATGCATAGATAATTTGCTATTTGAACCCAGTGATTGGCTAAGAACTTATGTTTTAACAATGAGTCATGCTGATTAATGCAATGTTGTATTCATGACACTTGAGAAACCCACATTACTGCCACCTTACAAAAACATTCTAGAAAATACCTCAAGAATACAGGTAATTCCACAAAATGGGCATAATGGCACATTATTGAGATAATATCATATTCGGCTGACGCAACTAAAACGTACAAACACTTTATAAAACTTAACTAGAGGGCACCAAATTGTCAATGCAAGTGTTGTTTTGAATTTAAGGGAGGGTGTAGTGTGTGTATATCAGACAAGGAACAATTAACTTTAAAAAGCTAGTTACATTACCATTAATACAGATTTTTCCCACTAAAATAAATTAACCTCACACCAATTCAGGAAATTTAAACTTCAATTTCATTAAAAGTTACACTCACATTTATGTTGGTAAAATTGCCGATTAGATGCAAGTGGACTGCTATTTTTTATAAGTCTATGAACTTGAGTTGATGGAAGGCACCATTCAAAGCACTTTACTCGTCATTGTTTACACATTTAATAACATCAGTTGCTATAAAATAATAAAAAACACAATTCATGCCAATTTTGCTTCAGTCTCAATTTGCCCAATGTGGTTTTCTGGCTAATTAGGGGTTTCCCAGTTTGTCTTCTGACCAATCAAGATCAGTCGCTAGGATGCGCAGAAGGTTGTACCGTTTATGCTGTCGTCTATTTTAAGACAATTTCTTCTTGCTGTTGCTAAGCTATACTTGCGGATGTAACGTCTTTTGTATATTCTTGTACTATAACAACTTTTATCCCTGAATCAAACTTATGTTTACGATTGACTGGGCGATAATACAGTTTCGGTTCGTAGGACGGACCTCGCCCTATATTGTTCGCGCCGGCTGGGTTCTCAGCAAACTAAAAGGCAAGGGTAGACCCTTATTAACTTTATACTAATAAGGCTATTTCAACAAGACGTTCTTTTATACCCAGTGTTGCCATGGTGTGAAGACCTCTCAAATTTCTTTGCACGGGCACATCTTAATTGTCACTCTGCATCCACCATTACGGTGCCTATACGGTTTTAGTGCTGTTGACCTATGCTGAGCGCGAACGGTTTTTACAGTTTATTTTATTGCCGATGTTAAACCGTCATTTTTAGATGATATATATTGCTATCTTTTTATAAATTTTTCATCATTTGAGGACAATAGACTATCATTAAGATAATGTCGCCGCCGCTATTTCTTTTGTGTATTTTATTTTTATCATGTTCAGTGGCTTCGAGAGGTGATGATTTTGCCCTGTGGATGCCACTTACCCTCCAACGGTCGGCTGTCATCTCAACATTTCCCCAACCTACGATAATACAAAATTATTTGTCCTTTTTACACAGCTTGTTATGTCTTAACCTTTGTTTTAATCGCAAGTTACTGCCAACCCCCCGCTCTATGCCTACATTTAAATTAGCAATAACTCTACTGCTAGCGGGCGACGTAAGTCTAAATCCAAATTTTTGCTTCCTACTCCCAGTAGTTTCTGAGATTAATAGCTTTGTGACCTTCTAGTGCAGCGGTTCTTAGTCCCCAAGTCATTTACAGTGTTCCGTGTTCAGCAAGTAAGTTTAATAAATGTTCTAATTTATTTTTGTTGTACCTTTTTTTGTCATCATTTTTATTTTATAATTTATTTAGCTCCACTTAGTTATCAGAACTCAAACTTTCCTAAAATTACATTAACGGATATCTAACGTCATAAAATATTGTTTTCTCAGAAGCTACCAAGAGTAGGAAGCTAACGTGCGACATTTGGGGAATATCTTGTATAAATATTTAAGAGATGTGAAGACATAGAGTCTTGACTATATAATGATTTGATGTAAAATCAACTGTTGACAGAAAAAGTTCATCAAGAAGAAATGTCCTAATAAAGATGACAGTTAGGACACATAACCTATAGTAATAGCATTGAGACGACACCAGTTTGAAGAATCATGAATTATATCAACATTGTGGTATGTGCACATGAATGGTTCGTTGGCGTTAAAATCGTGCACAATTGAAGAATATAGTTCACCATCACAGATTTCCAAATGGATCATGAAATTCTGCACACATAAACTACAAATCACTAGCTTTAGTGAGTGAGACCAGTTTAATTTAATATGCCTATATCTCCGAAACGAGTGTGGAAAAGAAAGCTAACATTTATTTATTTTTTAATTTGGGTATTTGAGGAATATACGATAAAAACCCTGAAGAGATCTGAACTTCTGAAAATACAATATGTGGACCATCCAGTGATTTGATGTGGAATGACCTATTATTGAATATTATATTGCATAATGCATGAAGAAATGTCCTATTAGAGTTGAAAGTTAGCACACACAACCAATATCAATAGTACTGAAATTACAAGATTTAACAAGATTGCCATCCCAAACAACGAGTGCCAGATGGCAAGTGGATAAGGAAGCTATTGGCTTATTGAGAGTCCAACAATTTTCTCATCTTAGTGAATCCCACCCTTATCAGATATATATCAATTATATTTTAAACATATTCACACTAATAGCATTAACACAATCATTTGGCAGTTTGTTCCATTAATTTATCACCCTCTGTGAGAAAGAGTACTTTCTCATGTCCAACCTACACTGCTCCTTAACTAATGCTGCTTTGAGTCCTCTTTTTCTACTGCCTTCTTTAAGTTTGAAGAACATATTCCTGTCAACGTCCTCATAACCATTCACTATTTTAAACATTTCTATTTGGTCTCCTCTTAGCCTCCTGTTCTCTAGTGTTGTCAAACCACATTGTAATAAGCAACTTTCGTAACTAAGGTCTCTCAATTCTGGAATCATTTTAGTTGCTCTTCGTTTTATTCTTTCTAGCTTGTCTATGTCATTTTTACGATACGGCCTCCATGCTTGAATACAATATTCCAAATGTGGTCTAACTATTGCTTTGTACAGGGGTGCTATTAGCTGTTTCTCCTTATACATGATAGTTCTCGTAAATAGCCCTAGATTTCACATAGTTTGCTTAAACATTATTTTTTCCAATAGCTTCGTTTGACAAATGTTTCTTTCTAGACCGTTTTCCTTGTTTTTTCAAAGAAACAAATTTATCTATGATAAATGGTTGGTTCCAGCTATCCTGAATTAAAAACAGAAATTGTTGGTCCTCACCCCCTGTACTCTCTACAGATTTCCATTGTATATGTCCATGACTAAAATCTCCCATTATGATACATTCCCCTTTATTAACTTCCTTTATAGCATTTTGTATTTTTGTGTTAGCCTCTTCGTTTATGTTTAACTTCGGTAAACTAATCCAATAGTTAATTTTGTATTTCCTGAAACTATTTTACACCAAACAGGTTCCTCGTAATCTGCTTCCTTTTCTAAGTTTATTTCATCAGCCAGAATAGATTATTTAACATATAAAATAATTCCCCCTCCCCTTCTTCCTATTCGATCTTTCCTAAACATTATGTATCCTGGCAATCTTAATTCAGCATCTGTTATATCTGTGTTGGCCCATGATTCGGTAATACCAATTATGTGAGGGTCAATATCTTCTACCATAATTGTTAATCCTTTTTTCTTATTTACTATACTCCTACACTATTTTGAAGAATCACGAATCATATTAACATTGTGGTGTAGCACTTGGTTATGTGCTCGTGAATGCCTCGTGAGTGCTAAAATCATGCGTCACTGAAGAATTAAGTTCACCAGGAATTACGAATGGATCATGAAAATTAGCACACAAATTACATACAATTATCTTTAAAATAAGACTGGATTCATGATTTTTGAAATGTGGCCACACTGGGTTTTGCTCCATTGAAAATGTCCCCTAAATTATTTTTCCCTGAGTTCACAGTATAAATGTTGCTCCATAATTAAGTTTACCAACAAATCAACGATGCACCCAATTTCACATTTTAAAATATGTCAACATTCCACTGTTGTCTTATTATACAGTGTGTTATTCTATATTTGCTAAATAGTTCCTCATATATTTATATATATATATATATACACATACATATATACATATATATATATATATATATATATATATATATATATATATATATATATATATATATATATATATATATATATATATATATATATATACACATACATATATATATATATATATATATATATATATATATATATATACCTATATATATATATATATATATATATATATATATATATATATATATATATATATATATATATATATATATATATATATATATACGTCCATCATAGTTTACCTAATTTATTTAACTCATTAATTTCATAAACTATGTATTTTTTAAGTGCGCTATATAAGTGTACTTATTATTATTATATATGTGTGCGTGTGCGTGTGTACTGCGACTAGTAAAATTTTATAAGCTGAAGTTATTGTAAATTAAATAAATGGTGATGTATTAATATTGAGTGATGTCTGGGTGTGATGCTGTTTTAATAATCTGAATAATGCTGACTAAAAACACGCTACTTTTCCTGAAGAATTCGTTATATGCTGCACGCGCATGTGTCTTATTTTGTGTTTAACTTAATACTGATTACGGGAGGTAACAACCGTTGATCTCTAAAAGAAATCAGTGGTATCAACAGATACATAATAGTAACACACTTTGTGACAAAGTAATAATATTTTTTTTTAGGTAATTTGTATTAGATTCGACAGTACGCTTTAAATTATGCGGCAATACTGGTGTTAACGTAATTACTGTATTTAAAAAGCAACTGGTATTAAAATAGCGCCGTAAATCAGGACAAAGTCCATTCAGAATAAAACAAATACATATAAAAATATAACACAATGATTATATGAAAAAACTAATTATTTAAGAACACGACATGTCACATATAGCAAAAATATCATATCTTAATTGTAATGCGTTTACAACATATCATGATTATTTCGCCTGTTGTAGTAGAAGTAGGAGTAGCAGTAATGTACCATCCAGCGTCACGTTCAACTTCACATCCAAAGTCACATGCATCGCAATGCAACATCCAAAGTCACATACAATATCACATTGAATGTTAGCGTCATTAGTATTACCCTATTAAACACCACAATGTGACATCCAATGTGACATCCAATTCGACACCCAATATCACTTCCAATGTTAGCGTTACTATTATTCTCCAATTATCCACTACTGCCACATCCGTCTAAAATGTATAAATGGTTAGCATCATATTTGGTTGATGTAACAATTTACAATATTGTTGTATAAAATTGAGGCATTTAATTAAATCCACCCGAGCCAGCGTCGGGTCAATATGTTGGCAACGTCGGAATCATTTACCAACGTTGGGTCAGCCAACTACCAAATCAGTTATTACTATATATATATATATATATATATATATATATATATATATATATATATATATATATATATATATATATATATATATATATATATATATATATATATATATATATATATATATATATATATATATATATATATATGTATATATATATATATATATATCTGACGCATATGGTCAGTTTCAAAGAGTAATTAAAAAAACGCACATCGTCAACCGTCCGACCGTCCACAACCAGTTAAAACTAAGTTCCCGAAGGTACGAAAAAGAACTGAATGCTTGTAATATTATTGTTAGCACAGCGACTGACAAATAACCGTTTTGTCATGTCGATATGCCAGTAGCCATCTATGGCGCGGAAGCTTTAACGCTGTGATCGCAGGAGTCACAATCCATGCTCGTCGTCGGGGAGGGGGGCTTCGTAGTTTCAAGCAAATCCCCCTTTTTGAAATTGGTGTTACAGGGCAGATGGATGACAAAATATCAAGATCAAAGACGACATCCATCACAGATGTCATCAGACACAACATATTCTGGTAGTCTGGACACGCTAGCCGTATGGAAAGAGACAACACCGTTGGGCATACAACACAAATTTCAAAGGACAGCAGAAAAAAGAAGGCCACGGAAGAGGTAGAGTGACCAGATCAGGAATGGCACTGGGCTCCCGCTTTTGACAGCCGAGATACAATGCCATAGATAAAACGGAATGTATGTCCTATGCACTTAAGTCAAGTAAGTTGGCAGCCCTTGGCTCATTAATTCGTGTATCAAGCACAAAAACACAATAAACAACACAACAATGTGCAAGAGCGTTACAATGGTGGAGGTGTCGTGGCGATCGTTACGCTCGCTATTAAAACATGTTTTTTTTGCTTCTAGTTGTCTCTATCAAGCTGATAGCATTGACTGCTATGCTAGTTTTGCATCAATGACATATGTAGTGCCGAGCGAAAAGTCAACTTGGTGAGAAAAAAATACGTATACATAGTAGGTGGGGGTCTTTCTTAAAACAAACGTACTTTTAGGTGGGGTGTACAGGCCAGTGTTACGCCGCGTGACAAGTAGGGTGGGGTCTCAAAAAAAGTCAAAAATAGCCTGACGCATTGTATGGATAGCCCCGTACAAACCATGAAAGGCGTTGGCTAGGAATATCACTTCGACTTCAGACTCAATCGAGGCAAGGTCTGCCCTCTCCTTGAGAGCATAACAGTATTTCCGTTTCCGTGCCTGGGACCAATTTACTTGCGACCGCATAAACTTGTAACATGAACGTTTTCCGTCGTTGGCCTGTAGACATTTGATACCTGCAAAACACGTTCCGTTATCTACATGTACATATGTTCTCCACAGCCATTAACACTGTTACAATCGAAACATATATATTATTACAGATATGCATGCATATAAGCAAATACATGCGTTTGAGAAACACACTTGGCCCATCTGAGAAAGCAAACATATAACAATGAAAACAAGTCAGTACAATTATACATCTTCGTACTGTCTTACAGTTATTGATATCACTGGCTCCTTGCAAATGAATTGTCAACATGTTGCCTTATTTGTGTAAGTTACATGTTATCTACCACAGCGATATTTATAATTGTTAAGAACACCTTAAAATTTGTACTGCAAAAAAGTAATGCTTTGTTATGCTGCAGTGTGCGAGATGGTCTCCCAGGGTAATATAACGTAAACACGTCTACCATATACCATAAGTTTGTGAAATGTTGGTTTAACAACGTTCTTGGAGTCTTCATAATGATATGATGACTGGGAGGGAGGCAGTCTAAAAAGTTCATATGGTAGAAGCTGTGACTGCTTGCTGATAATATAGCATACGTGCGTGAACATAATGATTTCTGGAATACAGCAGGAAGTTGAACGCTGCCGAATATTTTTTTCTATCGATTTAAAAAAAATCCATTTGTTTTGCGGTGGCTGTTTGAACATTCAAATGCGTCACGCCTGATTGTCAGTGAAATGAGGTCCCACACTGAACTCGGCATTGCCGCAAGGCTGTCCCCTAGACGCGGCTACCGAGGTAGGTGGCGCATTCCCGTCCTCAGGGTAGTTGGGGGGGGGTTCGAACGAACCGCCCTTTTTGAGAGAATTTGCTCTAACTGTAATTTTTTTTCAGAAAGCATCCCAGAAATCCCAAGTTGATTGTGCATGCGCGCCCGCCCGCCTGCCCGCCCGCACGCACGCACGCACGCACACACACACGCACACACACACACACACACACACACACACACACACACACACACCAAACACACACCACACACGTACGTACGCACGCACGCACGCAAGCACGCACGCACGCGACACCAATTCAGTTCGTGCCTGTTTAGAAATTAACATTATTCGAATTACAGATGATTGGCTTTCCAATTTGGCAACAATATATTTAATAGTCAAAACAAGTATAACGCTTATCCCGTCCAGCAAATTTGCAATGCACACATAACCACAACACACACACACACACACACACACACACACACACACACACACACACACACACACACACACACACACACACACACACACACACACACACACACACACACACACACACACACACACACACACACACACACACACACACACCACACACACCACACACACACACACACACACAGAAACACCACACACGTACGTACGCACGCACGCACGCACACACGCACACACACACACACACACACACACACACACATTGTAGTCGTCACAAGTGCTTGTTTGAAACTGAGTGATTCACACGATGTCATTGTTCTCCTAAAGTCTTACAGTTTATCAGGTTGTTATTGCACTTAGTCTCTGCGTGATATTTGACTTGCACACAATGATTGGTTCACGCAGAGCTTCATCAACGTTTACTGAATACGTCAGCTTGCTAAATTAATCAGGAGTTTTTAGCATACTATTAAAGTGCATAACATTAATGGTATATGCATAAAGTGTTCATTGGTCAATTATATTGTCGAGTAATCCAAGATTTGTAAACGTCTTCGTTCACGTCGTTGTATACGTCATTTATTGCGACGCGTCTAAGTGTGGTTCATCTTTCGTGTCTGATTCATCTCTCGTGTCTCAGTGGTGTAGACGTCTTCTGTGAAGTTGTTGTCTCGGTCATATCTCGTGTCTCAGTGGTGTAGACGTCTTCTGTGAAGTTGTTGTCTCGATCATCTCTCGTGTCGCAAATGTGTAGACGTCTTCTGCGAAGTTGTTATGTCTGATTAATCTGTCGTGTCTCAGTGGTGTAGACGTCTTCTGTGGAGTTGCAATGTATCGTTCACCGGTCGTGTCTCAGTGGTGTTCTGTGAAGCTGTCGTCTCGTTCATCTCTCGTGTCTCAGTGGTGTAGACGTATTCTGTGAAGTTGTCTCGTTCAACTCTCGTGTCGCAAATGTGTAGACGCATTTTGTGAAGTTGTTTTTTTTAAACTCACGTTTAACATGATTTGTTTTTATTTAACGTTCAAACGTAAACTTTTGAATTAATGCTAATTCATATTTTAAGACAAATAATCTATTTTTCTTCTGAAAACTATAATCCTTGAATGTAAAGCCAGTAACACTGGTGAAAAATATTTTGACACTGCTATCTGCACTCATATGTAAAACAATTAAAAATGTATGCAATCAACGACGCAAGCCAGATGTAAAAAAATTAAAAGGTCAAATGAATTACGTTTATTATTCCGATTAAGAACATGCAATGTGGACCCTGTAACATATGCCAAGCCTGTGGCTGAGCCTCATACAAAGTCGCCTGGACACTATGCTCCCAGAGCCCACACTTCGACATAGCAATACAGTACATGTAGTAATATTCCTACTACACAAGACCATTCATGGCATCGCCACCTGCATATTAAAACATTAACCCATCACCGTCAATATTCTATACACTGCCATAACGCCACCATTCACCGAAACCTGCGAACACAATTAATTAGTGGGTTTATCTTATATCCCAAATTGACTTTTACTCTTACATCTATCTGACATCGAATGGTCGTAGTGTGTGGTACGATCATCCAATGTGTCTGTCCTACGGTCTGTATTATCCGAGGCCTTCTACTTGTCTGTCCTGCGGCCTGTATTATCCAGGATCTCCAACTTATCTGTCCCGTGGTCTGTATTCTCTAGGATCTCCAACTTGTCTGTCCCGTGATCTGTATTATCCAGGATCTCCAACTTGTCTGTCCCGTGGTCCGTATTCTCCAGGATCTCCAACTTGTCTGTCCCGTGGTCTGTATTATCCAGGATCTCCAACTTGTCTGTCCCGTGGTCCGTATTCTCCAGGATCTCCAACTTGTCTGTCCCGTGATCTGTATTATCCAGGATCTCCAACTTGTCTGTCCCGTGGTCCGTATTCTCCAGGATCTCCAACTTGTCTGTCCCGTGGTCTGTATTCTCCAGGCTCTCCAACTTGTCTGTCCCGTGGTCCGTATTCTCCAGGATCTCCAACTTGTCTGTCCGTGGTCCGTATTCTCCAGGATCTCCAACTTGTCTGTCCCGTGGTCTGTATTCTCCAGGACCTCCAACTTGTCTGTCCCGTGGTCTGTATTCTCCAGGATCCCCAACTTGTCTGTCCCGTGGTCTGTATTCTCCAGGATCTCCAACTTGTCTGTCCCGTGGTCTGTATTCTCCAGGATCTCCAACTTGTCTGTCCCGTGGTCTGTATTATCCAGGATCTCCAACTTGTCTGTCCCGTGGTCTGTGTTCTCCAGGATCTCCAACTTGTCTGTCCCGTGGTCTGTATTCTCCAGGATCTCCAACTTGTCTGTCCCGTGGTCTGTATTCCCCAGGATCTCCAACTTGTCTGTCCCGTGGTCTGTATTCTTCAGGATTTCCAACTTGTCTGTCCCGTGGTCTGTAAATGACAGGAGCAAAGAGGGTGGGTAGGATGAGGATGGATGATACGAGGGAAGAGATCGGGATGTAGTTCAGATTAACGGGAAGAATAGAAAGAAGCCGGGCTTTACATAAAGTAAGTCATGCCATTTTTTTAAATCCCCACCCCACCCCATTGATACGCTTCGTACCACTGTCCTGTACATCTCCAGAAAAAACTACGCGCGTTTTGAAAAAGTTTTCCCCAACTATTATGCATATATATTTTATTATACATTTTCACAAAGTTTGCAGACTTTTCGTGCGCCATTACCTACTTCACAGTTGCATGGTAGAGTCCGCTTTCCTGTTCCGTTCGAATTCAGTTGAAATATACCCGAAACTGGTATAGTAGTCAATACCTTTAGTCAGATAACGACAGATAGACGAGCAAAAATTTTTTTTAATAACGAACGTAACGATCGCCAAGACACCCCCTTTCATGCTGTAAATATTTTGTCAATATGCATTCCCAAGTGAAGCATCTCATCCGTGGATTCATTTGTAGTTATCATTGTGGGTACTCAACAACGTATATTTCCACCATGCGTGGAATCGTTTTCTGGCACTGGCGTTAGTTAGAATGTCTTGGTTTCTCACCTGAAAGACATGTGTCCATGTTCTTTTCAATATATTGAGCAGCTTGGCTGGTACACTATATGCAATGCTTCTTATATAAAGGAGTGAAATACCAGTCCAATGGTTCAGTACAAAAACATCCTTACTACTAAGGTACCTTATAAAGTTGTACGTGATGATTACCGCACGTTTTATTGGAAATTTGTATGATCAACCGCATTAACATGTATCTTTACATGCAGACAAATCGACATAAGTTTATCCTGTCATTTCATCCTCATCGTAAAGATTCGTACAAAACGTGCAACACATTTAAGGTCAAAAATCGATATGGCGGTTAGTGATGACGAGAAAACAGTCTTGGTGGCTGAGCTAAAGCTCCATCATCGTAAAAGAGTCTTGGTGGATGAGCTAGAGCTACATCATCGTAAAAGAGTCTTGGTGGCTGAGCTAGAGCTCCATCATCGTAAAAGAGTCTTGGTGGCTGAGCTAGAGCTCCATCATCGTAAAAGGGTCTTGGTGGTTGAGCTAGAGCTCCATCATCGTAAAAGTGTATTGGTGGCTGAGCAAGAGCTCCATCATCGTAAAAGAGTCTTGGTGGCTGAGCTAGAGCTCCATCACCGTAAAAGAGTCTTGGTGGCTGAGCTAGAGCTCCATCATCGTAAAAGAGTCTTGTGCGCCTACACGGCAGCACCAAAAACATTCTCGGCTTTAGTGTAATTAATGTTAAGTTTTAAGGCACTATCATATGCCAATTTTAGCAAACTGCTCTATGAACATACAGTGATCGCGGAGAAGATAAAAGTTTCCGAATTTACGAAGGAAATCGCTCAATTTCGAACACTTTGACCAAGCTACAGGTGGCACAAACAGTAGCAGACGATTCAGTCAAGCATGACGGCCGCACTGCAATATTCAGCGAAGGCTCTCTACCAGTTGGCCGGCTTTGTGTCAGGAAAACCAGTCAGCAGTTCATTGTGGAAAGCTCTGACAATGAACGGCATTTCCTGCACGCAGCCAACCAGAAGAGGTCAACGAGGGGGAACAATGCTACGCAGACCCATTCAAGTGGTATTGTCTGGCTTCAGGCCCGTTCAATGCGTTAACACCACAGCCGACAAGGTGAGACATTGCAATGACAATTGTGTCAATCTGAACAATATGACACATACACAGGCGGGCCACACACGCGCCCTAGGGAGCAACAGGCAACATGACGTTCACGTTAGCAGAAATGGGGCTAATTACAACAACCTCATCAACGTACACTCGAACAAGTGGGATCTGCCAACCATCATCAATACTAACATTCGGGGTGCCTTGGCAAGCAAAATCGATGAAATCAAAGTAATTAAAGATAACTACGGAGTGGACGTCGTAGCAGTCACTGAGACATGGTGTACCAGCAGAATACCAGACGGCTCGCTCAGGTTACCCGGTTTCAACCTCTACAGGAGGGACAGGCAAGATGGCCGTCAACATGGAGGGATTGTTTGCTATGTACGAGATATAATCCCGACTAAGCAATGGACAGAACTAAACCAACCAGAACTTGAAACTATGTGGATGACGATACGTCCACCAAAGATGCCTCGCAACCACCCGCAGATAACAATCTGCACAGTGTACCACCCTCCCGGAGCAGACGACTGGACATTGCTAAACCACATTGACCAATCTGTTGACTATGTACGCCGTCACCATCCATATACTGGCGTCATCATAATGGGCGACCTTAACAAGTTGAGAGATTCTCACTTGAAAAGAAATCACAACCTAAAACAAGTTGTTGACATACCTACACGAGGAACTGCGACACTGGACAAAATCTATACAAACCTAACGGATTTATACCACTGTCCAGTAGTCATAGCACCGATTGGCCTATCGGATCACATGGTGGTAATATGCACTCCATCAACGTCCACGAAATATACAGAACCAGTCGTTTCAAAGACGTCTTCGCGCAGTTGCAGGCCTGATGATCGAGCCCGTTTTGCAGCAGCGCTCAACCTCATCTCGTGGGAAACCTTATTCCACCTACCAAGCTGCGAACAACAACTGCAGTTTTTCAATTCTACAATCAAAACTTTACTCGACACGCATCTCCCTGAACGAAAAATCAGAAGATGTTCCAGCGACAGACCTTGGATAGATGACAATTTCCGTTATCTAATACGTCGCCGCCAGATCGCGCTTCTTTCCGAGAACCAACCATTGTACAGGCATTACAGAAATAAAGTTAATCGTGCCAGAAAGTCTTTGCAACGAAAGTATTACCAAAGAAAAATCAAATCACTTGAGAACGAACATCCGAAACGATGGTGGAATAGCGTGAAAGAACTTGTAGGGGTAAAAGTCAACTGTGACAATCTAAAAGGTCTTGCTAACACACACTGTTCAGGAAACTTCAGTATTCTAGCAAACGAAATAAGTGATTTCTTTGAGTCTGTGACCAACGATTTCCCACCACTTTTACCCGTTGATGAGTTCTTACCTCCGGGAGCCGACACGACGGTCCCAGATGCCTACATCATCAACGTCGATGAAGTAGTCATATCACTATCACGAATTAAAACACACAAAGCAACCGGCCCTGACGAGATACCCAACTGGATCTTACATGACTACGCCGCCATCCTCGCTCCTCCCGTCTGTGCGATATTCAACAGCAGCCTACGGGAAGGAACCGTGCCTGCCCTGTGGAAATGCGCTGACGTCCGACCAGTGCCTAAAATTCGACCACCAGCGCGAATTGAGAAAGACCTGCGCCCGATATCTCTCACGCCAGTTTTATCGAAGTGCTTGGAGAAATTCATGTGCACGTGGATAATGGACATTACCATGGACCAGATTGATCCTCAGCAATATGGATCAATCAAAGGAACATCAACCGTACACGCACTGGTCGAGCTTGTTCACAAGTGGAAGTACGCGGTCGAGACCCCTGGAACCATAGTACGAATACTTCTCGTCGATTTCAGCAAAGCGTTTGACCGAGTCGACCATCACATTTTAATGACGAAATGTGCATCTCTTGGACTTCCAACTTTTATTACCAAATGGCTGACATCCTTCCTGTGTCAACGCAAACAGAGGGTAAAGATCGGGAGTGTGAAATCGGAGTACACCAGTGTCAACGCAGGTGTCCCACAAGGCACAATATTTGGACCAATCGGCTTCCTACACCATATTAATGATCTGCAAACAGTATGCGAACATATAAAATATGTCGACGATTGCACAATATGGGAAGCTTCTTCATCCTCCGGAATGGACAGCTCACTCCAAGTAGCGGCAGACGAAGTCGGGCAATGGACAGCGAGTAATAAAATGGCGCTGAACTACGACAAGACGAAAGAACTGCGGATGTGCTTCAAGAAATCAACTCCGGACATCGCACTGCTAACCATCGACGGTAGACCAATCCAACAAGTTAACAGCACTCGTCTACTAGGTGTGACTCTATCTGAAGACCTGAAGTGGCAATTACACATAGACGAAATCACTACAAAAGCATCGCAACGTCTATACTTCATCATCCTTCTCAAAAGAGCCGGCATTGACCCTCACCATCTCATCAACATATACACTTCAATCGTCCGATCGGTATTGGAGTATGCATGCCAAGTGTGGCACACGAGCCTTACAAAAAAGCAAACGAGACAGATAGAATACATCCAGAAACGAGCAATGCGGATAATTTTCCAAGATAAGTCGTACACCGAAGCAATCACCGCAGCCAATCTACCAACGCTGTCAGACCGGAGGGAGAAGTTGTGTAGAACGCTATTCATAAGCATGCAACAATCTACACATAAATTACACCATCTTTTGCCTCCCCTCCGGGAAACTCCGTATACAACTCGAAACACGAGGACTTACTGTGTGCCGCGTTGCAGAACTGCAAGATTTCAGAACTCTTTTATACCATATGCTTTAAGACACTGGCAGTAATTATGAACTGATTTATAAATTAGTTACTTTTTACATAATAGTAGTAGGCCATATAATTTATTCTACTATATTATTGCCTGTTTTAAGTTTTAATTTATGATTATGTCCTTCATATTTACATTGTTAATATACAAACATTACTTTAAACATGATGTACATGCACCTTTTAAGTTTTTATATTTAAAGTCATATTTTTGTCTTAATTAATTTATTATCATTGGTTGTTTTACTGTGCCAATTGTATAATTCAACTGCTATAGTTGCCATTTTAATAAAATTATTATTAAATTATTATTATTGGTGGTGATCTGGAGCTCCACCATCGTAAAAATGTCTTGGTGGCTGAGCTAGAGCTCCATCATCGTAAAAGTGTCTAGGTGGCTGAGCTAGAGCTCCGTCATCGTAAAAGTGTCTTGGTGGCTGAGCTAGAGCTCCATCATCGTAAAAGTGTCTTGGTGGCTGAGCTAGAGCTCCATCATCGTAAAAGAGTCTTGGTGGCTGAGCTAGAGCTCCACCATCGTAAAAGAGTCTTGGTGGCTGAGCTAGTGCTCCACCATCGTAAAAGTGTCTTGGTGGCTGAGCTAGAGCTCCATCATCGTAAAAGAGTCTTGGTGGCTGAGCTAGAGCTCCATCATCGTAAAAGAGTCTTGGTGGCTGATCTGGAGCTCCACCATCGTAAAAATGTCTTGGTGGCTGAGCTAGAGCTCCATCATCATAAAAGAGTCTAGGTGGCTGAGCTAGAGCGCCATCATCATAAAAGTGTCTAGGTGGCTGAGCTAGAGCTCCGTCATCGTAAAGGTGTCTTGGTGGCTGAGCTAGAGCTCCATCATCGTAAAAGTGTCTTGGTGGCTGAGCAAGAGATCCACCATCGTAAAAGTGTCTTGATGGCTGAGCTAGACCTCCATCATCGTAAAAGTGTCTTGGTGACTGAGCTAGAGCTCCATCATCGTAAAAGAGTCTTGGTGGCTGAGCTAGAGCTACATCATCGTAAAAGAGTCTTAGTGGCTGAGCTAGAGCTCCATCACCGTAAACGTGTCTTGGTGGCTGGGCTAGAGCTCCATCATCGTAAAAGAGTCTTGGTGGCTGAGCTAGAGCTACATCATCGTAAAAGTGTCTTGGTGGCTGAGCAAGAGCTCCATCATCGTAAAAGAGTCTTGGTGGCTGAGCTAGAGCTACATCATCGTAAAAGTGTCTTGGTGGCTGAGCTAGAGATCCACCATCGTAAAAGTGTCTTGGTGGCTGAGCTAGACCTCCATCATCGTAAAAGTGTCTAGGTGGCTGAGCTAGAGCTACATCATCGTAAAAGTGTCTTGGTGGCTGAGCTAGAGCTCCATCATCGTAAAAGTGTATTGATGGCTGATCTATAGCGCCATCATCGTAAAAGGGTCTAGGTGGATGAGCTAGAGTTACATCATCGTAAAAGTGTCTTGGTGGCTGAGCTAGAGCTTCATCATCGTAAAAGTGTCTTGGTGGCTGAGCTAGAATTACATCATCGTAAAAGAGTCTTGGTGGCTGAGCTAGAGCTCCATCATCGTAAAAGAATCTTGGTGGCTGAGCTAGAGCTCCACCATCGTAAAAGAGTCTTGGTGGCTGAGCTAGAGCTCCATCATCGTAGAAGAGTCTTGGTGGCTGAGCTAGAGCTCCACCATCGTAAAAGAGTCTTGGTGGCTGAGCTAGAGCTCCACCATCGTAAAAGAGTTTTGGTGGCTGAGCTAGAGCTCCACCATCGTAAAAGAGTCTTGGTGGCTGAGCAAGAGCTCCATCATCGTAAAAGAATCTTGGTGGCTGAGCTAGAGCTCCATCATCGTAAAAGAGTCTTGGTGGCTGAGCTAGTGCTCCACCATCGTAAAAGTGTCTTGGTGGCTGAGCTAGAGCTCCATCATCGTAAAAGAGTCTTGGTGGCTGAGCTAGAGCTCCATCATCGTAAAAGAGTCTTGGTGGCTGATCTGGAGCTCCACCATCGTAAAAATGTCTTGGTGGCTGAGCTAGAGCTCCATCATCGTAAAAGTGTCTAGGTGGCTGAGCTAGAGCTCCGTCATCGTAAAAGTGTCTTGGTGGCTGAGCTAGAGCTCCATCATCGTAAAAGTGTCTTGGTGGCTGAGCTAGAGCTACATCATCGTAAAAGTGTCTTGGTGGCTGAGCTAGAGCTCCATCATCGTAAAAGTGTCTTGGTGGCTGAGCTAGAGCTACATCATCGTAAAAGTGTCTTGGTGGCTGAGCTAGAGCTACATCATCGTAAAAGAGTCTTGGTGGCTGAGCTAGAACTACATCATCGTAAAAGAGTCTTGGTGGCTGAGCTAGAGCTCCATCATCGTAAAAGAGTCTTGGTGGCTGAGCTAGAACTACATCATTGTAAAAGTGTCTTTGTGGCTGAGCTAGAGCTCCATCATCGAAAAAGAATGTTGGTGGCTGAGCTAGAGCTCCACCATCGTAAAAGGGTCTTGGTGGCTGAGCTAGAGCTCCACCATCGTAAAAGAGCCTTGGTGGCTGAGCTAGAGCTCCACCATCGTAAAAGTGTTTTGGTGGCTGAGCTAGAGCTCCATCATCGTAATAGTGTCTTGGTGACTGAGCTATAGCTACATCATCGTAAAGGAGTCTTGGTGGCTGAGCTAGAGCTACATAATCGTAAAAGAGTCTTGGTGGCTGAGCTAGAGCTCCATCATCGTAAAAGAGTCTTGGTGGCTGAGCTAGAGCTACATCATCGGAAAATAGTCTTGGTGGCTGAGCTAGAGCTACATCATCGTAAAAGTGTCTTGGTGGCTGGGCTAGAGCTCCATCATCGTAAAAGAGTCTTGGTGGCTGAGCTAGAGCTCCATCATCGTAAAAGTGTCTTGGTGTCTGATCTAGAGCGCCATCATCGTAAAAGTGTCTTGTTGACTGACCTAGAGCTCCATCATCGTAAAGCTGAGAAAGTGGGGCAATCAATGAGGGGTGAAAAGGAACAATTAGAACAGGGCCAAACTTATGAAGCATTTACATTTGATATGGAGAAAACTCTTCCAACACCCTGAATTCCAACCGGGATAGTTTACTGCATGGGGCAACTTTGGACTTACACCCTTAGTATACATTATCTCCCTGACAACTTAGCATCCATGTTTATGTGGCACGAGGGCTGCGCAATGAGACAGGCAAATGAAATTGGTTATTGTGTATATAAGCATATTCAGAGGCTGTCTGGGAGGGGGTTAACAAAGTCATTGCTTATAGTGATAGCTGTGGTGGCCAAAACATAAATATTAAAATGGCATTGTTTTGGTCCCATATAGTGTCAACCTTGCCCATCACTGAAATCAACCAAAAGTTCATAGTGTCTGGCCATAGCTTTTTACCAAATGATCAGGATTTTGGTGTAATAGAGAAGAAAAGAATTAATGCTGCTCACATTTATGTTCTCAGCGAATGGATGGATTTATTTGCTGGTGCAAATAGGAAAAATCCTTTTGAAGTTGTGAGAATGACCACATACGATTTTCTGAATTCTGATGGACTGGCAGATCATGTTGTAAACGGGAACAAATGTACTGATGGGGTGATGTCCGCTGGTTGAAAATCCAGTGGATATGTTTAAAAAAAGAGACACCATTGAAGTTTCTTAAGTACAGTGATGAAGATGATCCGTTCTTTGAGCTTGAACGTTCCCGAAAGACAAAGGACGGCGCTTAGATAGTACCCTGGAAAACAGTGTGCTTCCTCAACTGTACAACGGCCCAGTTAAAATCAATCCTTTGAAGTTGAAGGACTTGTTGGACTTGCTTACCTTGATACCTCCAGTCCATCATGACTTCTACAGAAGTCTGGCACACAGTGAAGATGTCCCATTGTTGCACCCAGATGTCACAGAAGATGACACTGAGTAGGACGACACAGGCTAATACTTATTGGCCATGACGTTTTGTCAAAAACTAAGAGTTTCAAACACCAGTTTACATAGTTATGTTGGATAAGTATGTAAATTCTCAGGTCTATACATATATGTTAGTCAGCAGGCTACAAAATACATTTTACGACAGTGCGAAAAAGTCTCGCGTTGGCAGTGACAGAGCCAATAGTATATAATCTCATATACCCTGCAGTACCTAATCAAGCAAGTTTTGACAGTTGTCAACAAAATGCGAAGGTCATTAAATGAATATTTTTTCTATGTGCGCCTATTGAGTAGGATGCCACAATTTGCATATGCTTTTTAATGAAAGTGTACCATAGTACGTTAACGTTTTACACCCGTACACACAGACATACGAAAATAACAATATGTAGGGTAACCTGGGGTTAGACGGCTCCCACCACGTACAAAAAATAAAAAATTCAGAAAGACCGCTCGAATCGCATTACACTTCACACCCATGGAATACCTTTCCATCCCAACACCAAGTAGACTTAATGGGAAGAACTAAGCCACACAGTAATTACTGCACGAATACTATTCCTTTACATATCCACCTCTGTCTATACCTTGGTACTCATTTAGATAGCTGCGTGAACTGAGACAACGTGGAGAGAACGAACTTACCCAAGCTTCGAAACAACAGCAAGAATATACTAACCCGGGTTATCTCCATTGATCTGATAGTCCGGTGTTTTAATTAATAATAACTTTCTGTATAATTATAATACGCACTTCCACCCTTCATTTGTTATTTAAAGGGTCAGGTACGTGT